>JACEGR010002720.1:0-121374 GCA_014170235.1 Listronotus bonariensis | reverse complement strand
CGGTCAAAAATTTATTCTATTCTATTTTTATTCGGTTTTTGGCTTCCACACGTAATGTATTCAGCCATCGTCAAGTGGTTGTGGTCATGTCCAATAGATTTTTTTTATTGTTTTCATTAGCCAGAATTTCTGTCTGACATAAATATCGTGCAATTAATTTCAGATGTAAACCTACCATAATAATCTTTAGGAACATGACAATACATAAATACACTAAAATTCCAATTAAAATATTAAATAAAAATATAATAGTTATACCTCATATTATTATTTATATACCTTGAATTATTATTTTGCATTATGTGCAAATCAAAAAAGATTTTAATATCCAATATTTTTTTTATTTTGGTGCATTCTTTAAAAAGAACTTCTATTTTATTTGTGTTAGAAGTTTACTAATAATAACTTTAAAAGGCCCTTTTTAAAGTAATCGATCGTGTTTACCCTATAATGAATATTTATATAACCCTTTGACCTGGTTAATCATTTTAGGACGATCACTCGTGCGTAATAACTTGACAAATTAGGAACATCCTTCTTTGTGCGAAAAAATCAATATTAATATTTCCGACAAAATGAGAAAGCTTACCTAAATTTATTAATTAAATAAACCTATTTCACAGGTCCTTTCATTTTCATTCCTTTAATTAGAAGAAACTTGGTGCAAAGGTATGTCACTCTATATCATGAATTTAATATTTTGTCTTTTTGAAGAATATATTTTTCATAAAAATATTTTAAGATGTAAGACGTTTTAATTTATTATAAAGGAATAATTTTTACAGTAAAATATAGGGTGTTTCATAAATAAACGGTAAGAAGAAAGAATTAGAAAAACTGTTTTCAGTTTTACGCTAGGTTGTCTTAAATATTCCGGAGAGCTGGAAAGCTGCACGTGTTCAACCTATTACCAAGAAAGGATCTAAATCTCTTCCATCTAACTATAGACCAATATCAAGTCTTTCAGTTTTTTGTAAAGTAATGGAAAAAATTCATTAATTTACAAATTCTTCAAGTATTTAGAAAAACACAAAATTTTGCATGACAGACAGTATGGATTTCGCCACAAAAGATCTACAGCAGATCTTCTTTCCTTTATATCACACTGTTGGAATAAGTCTCTTGAGTTTCTAGGTGAGTCCCAGATCGTTGCTCTTGATATATCCAAAGCTTTTGACCAAGTCTGGCACGTCGCACTTCTAAATAAACTTCCCTCCTATGGTCTTTCAACTAAACTCTGTACTTGGTTCTCTACTTATCTATCTGATCGACGTATGTCAGTTATTGTGGACGGCCATTCTTCAAGCTTTCACCAAGTTAATGCTGGAGTGCCTCAGGGCTCAGTTCTGTCACCTACATTGTTTCTTCTTCTCATCAACGACCTTCTCTCGTCCACAACTAATTCCATTTATAGTTTCACCGACGATCGTACCCTTCACTCCAGTTTTCAGGTTCCTCAACCCATCACTAGACCTGATTTGGAAAACAAACTTAGAGCGATGCAGATATCTCTTTCGCAGGATCTTAATTTAATATTGGATTGGGGCGCCAAAAATCTCGTCCACTTTAATGCATCCAAAACACAATCATGTTCCTTGTCGCGAAAAGAGTTACCAAATACTAATCCTCTACTTATGAGCGGCCAAGTTTTACAGAGCAAAGACACCTTCAATCTTGTGGGCGTCAAATTTGAAAGTAACCTTAACTGGCATAAACACATTGTATTTATAGCCACGGCAGCTTCAAAAAAGCTTGGATTTCTCTTTCGAGCGAAAAAGTATTTGTTCCCTTCTAATTTATACACTTTCTATGTGTCCCAAATCCGACCTCCCTTGGAGTATTGTTCTCATATCTGGGGCATGGTTTCCCCCACAACCCTTAGCATTCTGGATTCTATTCAAAGAAGAGCTATTCGTCTTATTAATGATCCTTCACGTACAGAAACGGTTTAATTTATTTTCTTCCCTCTCTTGCCCATCGTCGGGCTGTGGGGGATCTATCGCTTTTATAGGTACTTCCATGACATCTGCTCTGAAGAATTGTCCAGTATAGTTCCTCCAATCACGGTTCCCAACAGAGAAACTCGTAGTGCCGCGCGTATGCAGTCCTATACGGTTCAACTGGACAGGCCCCGAACTTCCCACTTTGTTCGTTCTTTTATCCCTAGAGTTTCTAGATGTGGAACCTGCTGCCCGCGGTAGTCTTTCCTTCACCCCCAAATCTTCAAATATTTAAGTCCCGTGTCAACAAACTCCCTCTCACCTCGCTTAAGACACCCACGGTACGTTAGTATTTAGGCTTTTAGTCTTCGTGGTTTGTCCAAAGATTAAAAAAAAACATTTTTAACGTTTCACCACTAATCACTTAAGAACAATTAATTAACAAAAAAGATTTAGGCAATAAGTGTTAGGTTAAATTTTAAGGCTTAAGATAGTGGTTTTTATTTGAATTATTGAAGTTATTTATTACCAAAAGTCAATTTCTGCGGCACTAACGGTAAAACCAAAAATTGTATTTTTATGGTAATAGGTTATAAGATTTATTAAATATGTTTAAATAATTGCATTAGTCCTTTTTTTCAGCACTTGATTTTAACAAATCGATAAAAATGTAGGTGTTAAGGTACTTTTCTTCTAAGCCAAATTATTATTTATAAAAATACCTTGTATACCACTAGCAATAATTAATTTCTGATGGTTGCATTACAGGCTTCAAATCATGCAGAACTTTTATAAACAGTAATTTTTTCTAGAATTAATACTAAAAAAGTTTTTTATATGGTGTAAACTTAAGTAGACACACTCTACATATATGCATATTATATCTTTAATAGTTTGTGAAATATGGTTATCTAAATCTCAAAGGTAATTTGTAATTTTAAGGTTTATTTAAGCAGTAAGCTACTAGGTTTACTTATGTATATACAATAATATACATAAAATGGAAACTATTCAAATGTTTGTATTTCTATAAGTATTAAAAAGTACGTTTAAAATATTGTAGTTTTTGTACTCTGTAATGCATCTTTTAAATGATAATATACAGGTTGTTTCTTATAAAAATCAAAATTTTTTGGTATCTTGTATAACTTTCAAGAAAATAAATTTTTAATAACTAATTTGAAAACTGCAGAATTAACATTATTGCTAATATAATATACAGGGTACCTCCATAAAAATACATACTTTTGTCCTACACTGTATATTACTACCGTACTGATGGTAATATACAGGGTAAAACCCTATTATAGAGATTTTTAAAACAGAAAAAAATACCATTATAAGTACATCTAACTTTATTAGTTTCGGAAATATGACCATTCAAATCAGGTATTTGGGTAATTTTTAAAGAACCGCCATTTTGTATTGCAAAATTAACTTTTTAAATTGTTTCGTTCAAGAAATAAAAGGGGGGACATTAAAGTCACTGTTAAAATCTCTATGACACGCTACGTTAGTATTTTAGTTCCTGGGCCAGTAATGAAATAAACTTTATAATAAGAACAGTTTTAGAACCGTTTTAGGGGGTTATTTTTGACGAGTCTACCACGAATATTCATACCGCCATATGTATATGGACCCAGCCAGTCAATGTCAAATGTTTCGGGTGTCGACTGGAAGAACGCGTCACTTTTTTTGTCAGACAGCTTTACCATAATGTTTTACATGCAACTTGTAAACATTGTGCTAAAAATCGTAAGAACCCGCCTAGTCCGATACCCGAAACTTGTGATTGAGCCTTATGGTTTCATGACTGTAACCCTTACCTTTTTTGGCAAAGTGTTTAAAAATTGCATTTTCCGACAAAAAAGTAACGCGTTTGCCCTAGTCCGACACCCAAAACATTTGACATTGACAGGCTGGGTTAAAGCGCCGCTTCCATATATGGCGGTATGAATATTTGTGGTAGAGTATTCAAAGGAAACCCTATAAAAGGTTTTAAAAATGTTCATATTACGAAGTCCATTTTATTACTGGCCCAGGGACTATTTGAGCTTTGAGCTTTTCCCCTTCTAATTTATACACTTTATATGTGTCTGAAATCCGACCTCCCTTGGAATATTGTTCTTATATCTGGGGCATGGCGTCCCCCACAACCCTAAACATTCTTGATTCTATTCAAAGAAGAGCTATTTGTCTCATTAATGATCCTTCACTTACAGAAAGGCTTCCCTCTCTTGCACATCGTCGGGCTGTGGGGATTTATCGCTTTTTATAGGTACTTTCATGGCTTCTGCTTCAAAGAATTGTCCAGTATAGTTCCTCCACTTACGGTTCCCAACAGAGAAACTCGTGGTACCGCGCGTATACATCCCTATACGGTCCAACTGGACAGGCCCCGAACTTCCCACTTTGTTCGTTCTTTTATCCCTAGAGTTTCTAGGTTGTGTATATGCTGCCCGCGGACGTCTTTCCTTCCCCCCAAATCTTCAAGTATTTAAGTCCCGTGTCAACAAACTCCCTTTTACCCCGCTTAAAACACCCACGGTACGTTAGTATTTAGGCTTTTAGCCTTCGTGGTTTGTCCAAAGATTAAAAAACTGCCCGAAGATAGAAAGGGTAAAATAATGCCAAGTTAACAATTTAAAATTATAAAGATATTAGGATAATTAATACTATCAGTAAATAAACGTTTCTATTTAATAAAATTGAAGTATGTATATATATATACACAGATCCATTATATTTCCTCACATCAAACCTAATACTCTGAAAGTTTGGGATGCCTGAAATTCCCAAACGATTGGGGATAATAATCTTGGGTATAATTTGACTAAAGCTCGTAGGCGACATAGGCGATAAGAATTATGATATATGTATAGTCGATAAATGGGATCGTCAAAGTGCAAATAATATATTTTATTATAGATGATCTTTTTACAATACAACAAATTTTATTGGCTAAAATATGACAATCTTATACTATTGCGATTTAATATAACAAATTGTGAAGAACCTTTATTGGTCATTACTTAAGCTAAGGTTACCTAATTTAGCTCAGAAAAAAAACGTTTAAAGTATGTCATTTTAGGCATGGTTTTTAGATAAAATGACACAATAGTTAAGACCAAAATGACATACAACAGAAGATTTCAAGGATTTTATGAATTAAAAATAGATAAATTTAATGAATTTAAGACTTTTATTAATAAAAAAATAATTTAAAACGTAGACCTAAATGTATGTAAATAAATTTGACTGTTTTTTGACGTTAACGAACACATGAGGTAGTAAGTATGTTAGTTAATACTTAGGTATTACATGTACGTTATTTTACCCTAAAAAGGAAATTTTGCAAACATGCCTTCATTTTAAGAGTATAATAATTATACATATAATAATCATATTTATAAATAAACATAGCCAAGTTATTGTGCTTCAATCAAAATATAACAAAAGTTGCTACAAAACTACGTAACTTTGCAAAAGTACATAGATTCTATATTGATTATAAATATTTTGCGGGTAAGTGAATTTCTAAAAGTCGTGCGAAAAAAGGCGTTGTCCTTTGCGGTAATTTAAATACCAACTGCAAAGATCATAGACCTTAGAATAGGGTCGGGACTATCCATGCACTGAAGCCACTCGGCTTATTATGCCGTCTTTTTATGTCTGGCTGATGTCAGCCACACAGCACCTACCTTAACGTGGGTTTCGAACCACGCGCGACAACTTAAGACCTCGTCCCCACGCAGGGGGACTAACGGAACTTATCAACTAAGTGGAGTCCTCATGTCTACGGTTGCGCAGGACACGGCAAAGTGTGTTCCGGTGCCTTAGTCCCTGCTGGCTATTAGCGTCCGCCTGTTGTTTAGCTAACCACTAAATTTCTGACCTTGGCGCCGCCGGCAGGATTTGAACCCATCTCACTTGTGGTTGTGCGCTCAACCACCTAAGCAAAGATCATATTACAAGCACTACACGTTTAAGAGGTCACTGTAAAGGGGGAAAATTTAAAAAATTATACGGTATATCATTTTACCTGAATATGTTATTTTAGGCTAGTTTTTCCCTACAATTAATTATTTGTGGTGAAATCCAATAGCAAACTTGTGTCGCCAATTTCAAAAAACTAAAATTTTTAGGGTATTGTTTTTTCTTTTAATGCTTCACTGTGCTATTTTTATTTATAAACTAATACATTTTGTGTCTTTATTTATATTATTGTGTAAAAATACGATTTTAAAACTTTTTTATTGAGAATACTGACATTGTCATAGAGTTGTGGCAAATTTCCTATATTTAAGTAGAAAAAACCGTTAAAGGTATAACCATGTATTAAAAAGAATCGGACTGATATAAAAAAACAGTGTTGTGTTCGGCGTGTTTAAAAAAACTAAAAAAACACGCTTTTTATATGCAACCGAACTAAAAATTAGAAAATAATTTTCATTAAAAAAATATTGTCACTTCATAGTAAAAAGCGTGGGGTGCTTAATATATTAAATGTTATAATTATTATATTTGCCAATATCTATGATGGAAAAGTTATGAAAAAATAGTAAAATGCACCCACGCTTTTACTATGAAGTGACAATATTTTTTTTTTAATGAAAAATTATTTTCTAATTTTAGTTCGGTTGCATATAAAGCGTGTTTTTTAGTTTTTAAACTATTATTTATTTTCATTTTTAGTTCGATATGCATTTATGTATGTATAAAAGTTTGGAATGTTGCCAACAGATGGCAACCCACTAAAAAATTTTTTCGCCATTTGTCAAGAGTAGCAAAGTTTTTCAGATGGACTTTCTGAAAATAACCTAATATAAAATTTGAGTAAAAATCGATTCAGATCGAACTCTTGAAATGGCCGGTGGTTGGTACCACTGGGACGTACAGGTGACAGATGACACTTGGTGGTATCAAGCAGTGGTTATAATAATATAATGGATTTTTTTTTCCTGGCGATCCAAACCAGGATAACGGGATACTGTTTGCAGATTATTGCATTGTCATGGGTCCTTAATACGTGTGCAAAGTTTCAAAGAAATCGAATAGCTGGAAGTTGGTTAAAATTAGGCTCAAAGATTCCGTTACATTCATGGATAGATAGATGGATAGATAGATGGATAGATAGTTACAAAGTTGCTATATAAGCAATTTTTTAAAGTTGGCTCATTAGTGGTAATACCACAAGTGTTTTAAAAATAACCAATAATTCTGAAAAAAAACTTATGTTTAAAAACTGCACAAGTTGATGCTTTTAGATATTTTAAAGTTTAAATTGCTTGACTCCAAAGGACTAGACTTTAGTCCCGAGCGGGGATAGCAAACCAATGGCATGCGTGCCACAAATGGCACGCGATGCAATATTTCGGGCACGTCATTGCTCAAAAAGTTATTATGCACTACGGAAAAAAAAGTCAAGTGTATATTTTCACTTTTTAAAAAACTTTTTTTCTTCCCAATTACAAAGTGTAAAGTATTATTTTATGGCACGCTTAAAACCTCATTTTACATTTCTTTACAAAAATGGCACGTTAAAACGTACAGGTTGGCCATCCCTGGTCTAGAGGTTTATATATTATTTTTATATCAAAAACAAAATATTATCTGATGGTAGACAATTTGGATAATATTCGAAAACTGTGGTGAAATATTTGGTTGCCAAGATATTTGTGGTGTAACTGAAACGCACTTTTTATTTTAGTTCTTCAAAGACCAAAAAAGCACTTAATTCCCTAAAACGAGTGACTATGGTAACTACTTTACGGCATTACACGTTTAAAATTAAGTTATTAGACGTATTCTAAATCTAATAGTGATTGATTTTTTTGAGTTGTGAAACTATTTTAGCCAAGGTGCGATATTTTATTTTTAAAAAAAAACAGTCTTTGATTAAATTTGTTATATAAAATTAATATACATACAGGGTGACCCAATTGTCTGAGAAAGTCCAATATTTCTGTTGTTTAACAAGATATGAAAAAAGTTTTGTACATAAGTTATAGGGATTTTAAACGTGCATGTCATAAAAATATTTTAATGTATACAGAGTGTCCCAAAAAAGTTATGGCCAAGAAGTTAGTTTTTTAAATTGTAACCCCCATTTTCGTTTGCAGAATCGGATTCAGCATAAAATTTTGCATATAACGCGTTATTTAATTTTGGCACTTGTGGCGATGTTGCCACGCTATTTATAATTTACTAAAACTTTTGTAAAAAGAATGTTACCCGAAAATTATTTAAAAACGGAAATAAATTAGGTATTAATAATACTTAGCTTAGTGTATTAACACACTAAGGATCACAAAATAAATTCTCATAAGAAAAGTTTACCAGATCTCATACAGGGTATTTCTTATAGCATGACCAGTATCTTAATATTTAAAATTCTAAATCTCAATTTTTTTAAATGAAACACCCTGTATATTAGGCCATTTATAGATTTTAGAAATAAAAATGAGAGTAATTTCTTTTAGCAATTCCTATACCAAAAATGTAAGGTTTTTGATAAATCCATGACAAGTTTTTTTTGATAAAGAAGAACTTTGGTATTTTAAACAAAACACCCAGTTATATTTGTCAATATTCCCTAATTTTATCTTTTTCCTTTAAAAATGTAACATAGGCTATGGTTATTGCCAGAAAGAACGCATTTATCGACCTGCATAAAATTGTCTTTTACCTTTGTTGCGCATTTTTTATAACGTTAAATGTAGCTTTTTATTATTAAATAATATTTTTAATGTTCATGTTTTTGAGGTCAATAAATGCTTAATTTTTATTTAGCTTATATTACATTTTTGTTTAAGGAAAAGATAAAATTTAACATGTGTGTTCCATTAAAAATACCAAGAAAATACTTTTTATGCATTTTTTTAAATACTTCTATAATTTCTAAAAATCTTACATTTTTGGTATAGGAATCGCTAAAAACACTTACCTTATTTTTATTCCTAAAATCTAAAAATGACCTAATATACAGGGTGTTCTATTTAAAAAATTGAAAATTAGCAATTTAAAAATTGAGGTATTGGCCTTGCTATAAGAAATACCCTATATAATCTAATGAATTTTCTTACAAGAATTTATTTTGTGGTCCTTAGTGTGTTAAAATACCAAAAATATTATAATAACTAATTTATTTCCGCTTTTACCTAATTTTCGGCTAACATGTTTTTTACGAAAGTTTTAGTAAATTATAGATAGCGTGGCAACATAGTCACGAGTGCCAAAATTTTATGCTGAATCCGATTCTGTAAACAAAAATATTGGTTACAATTTAAAAACCTAACTTTTTAACCACAACTTGTTTTTGGGACACTGTATAAATCAAAATATTTCTAGGATATGCAACTTGAAAAACCTTACAACTTTTGTAAAAAATTTTTTCATATCTCGTTAAACAACAGAAAAATTGGGCCACCCTATATGTATTTTAAGGTGGGTCCAGACTTGAACATTTTAGCCCGAACGAACAGAACGAACTGAGCGCGCATAGCAGAATTTTCAAAGTCTGGACCTGCGTCCGAGCCGAATTGAACGCGCAACGTTTTCCGTAGCTTGTCGTTAAATCGAAATTGTTCAAAAAGATTTATTGTTCGCCGAATTATTTAGTTGACGGGATATTAGAAAGTTCGAGTTGCTCGCACGATTCGGGTCTTTTGTTTTGTGTTGTGTGGAGGTAAATTAAGGTTAGGTACAATATAACTTAAAATGGAGTGGCGCTGGGAAAAGGGTTTAAAATTAATTGACCCTTATGAGCAATACCCTGTGTTGTGAGTATTATAACAAAAATCAAAAAGCATGACGCCATGTCTGCCTTCTACATGCAATTATCTCCTTTTTATTTTTATCAGAAATACCGTTTCTTCTTTTTGTGGAAAAAAAATAGGAGCAAATACCTACACTACAAATACGTCAGAGGACTTCCTTTTCGAATCTCGAGCTGTGCGGACGTGCCGTAGAGAACTACAAAGTTTTCCCGGGTTTTGGCGGTTGGAGGAACTGTACGGTCGTTTTCCACCCTCGGGAATCGAGGAAGAAACTCACTTTGCCATCTAGTAATGCGGTGGAAGTGTTTTCCGAAGACCAGAGTGATTCCTAAAAACTTTTTTCCTCATCGCACGTGGTTACGTTTGTCTATGGCGACTAAGGGCACATGCTCGCGAGGGGGAAGGAGGCTGACAGTAACCGGTTATATCTGAACATTTGGTCTGCACTTTTGCAACATTTAGATGTGCAGTTCATCGATTAAATATTATTATAATTATTTAAAATCAATTTAATATAGTGATAGTATCAGGATAACCGGGAGTTTCGAGCTCGCAATCCGGCCAATCCCACGGGCGAGTGCTGGCAAATCGTCCAGGGGACGAATGCCAATATTTAAAATTAAAAAAATAAAAAATACGTCAGAACAAGTCGATTTATTATTATCATGTTCGCGTGAATGCAACTATATTTTGTTTGGACTGTTCATTCTGTTTTTCCTGCACGCTCAGTTCGTTCTGTTCATTCGGGCTAAAATGTTCAAGTCTGGACCCACCTTTAGATACAGCAGTGACTTCATAGTAACTTGCATTTCTTACAGGCCATGTCTGTTCAAGATATTTAATGGTATTTGCCAAGCCAACGTTAAATTTTAAAGCTGTGAATACATTATTTAATCGTCTGATGCATGAGTAAAGTAAACGATCCACAAGCCAATATGAGATTAAAATAAATTGGAATTTGTCGTGGCTTTCGAGGCTATGGCGCTTTTCATTCCCGTTTCATAAACGACATTTCCAACATTCAGAGGGAATAATTTCTGTGTAGCAATTTAAATCAACTATCAAAACCAGATTGGGGCTACATTTTAGACATATGGTTTAAATAAAATTTTGTTCTGGTTAGTCAAAAAACAAACATGATAATATATGTACATCAAGAATTTGAGACAAAATTAAAAAATTCAATCCTGACTGTCCTGATTGTTATTTAACAAATAAGGAGCTCCAAAAAGATCAAAACGCAGTTTTTGATAAAACGCAATTTTAGGAGTTTCTTACAATTTTTACTTTACGCGTTTAATTAATTATGTTTAAAAATTATTTTTATCCAAATGCATTATAATGTAAATATACGGGATGTTCGGAAAGGTAAAGCAAAAAATGATAGGGGTCATAAAGTGAGCCAAAATAATGTTAGTACTTCCTATATAAAAAAGTTTAGTTAGGGAGATATGGATCTACAGATATATCACAATTTCAATAATATTTGGGCTACTAAATACCATCATTGTAATTCTTTTTTCTACTAAAGTAAAACGACTGTTTAGTAAGTCGAAATTATACAGGGTGCGACAATTTTTTTCATTTAATATATGCATTTTTAACTCTAACTACAAATTTAAAATTTTGCTTTGACCGGTTAATTCCTTCATCATTTTTGAACAAAAAGATAAACCTTATTTGAATGGATATCTCGGACCGTGTTTCATTGAATCGCATTTTAAGTCCAGATATATCAGCATTTTGTAAGTAATATTAAATTCGATTTTTTAGAAAAATTTCAAAATATTCTAAAATTCTTAAAACCAGTTTTTAACTGTATTATAAGGTTTAATAGCCTAACAAACCTTTTTAATAATTTTATTACATTTTAATAGTTTTATCCAAAAATAAAATTAATAATTACCAATAAAATGCTGGTATATCTGGATTTAACATGCGATTTTGGTACAAAAATGATAAAGATATGAAAGTGTCAAAGCAAAATGTTAAATTTGTCACCAATGTTATACATTAAATTTAAAACATAATGGTTGCATTACTGTAAGGTTAGTAATTAGCCCAACCTATTATTTTAACTGTGGCAATAATTTAAAAGTTATATATTAAATAAGTTTTTCCAACGAAGCAAAATAAAACTTTTTTTTTTAAAGTATTACATATATTGGCTCACTCTATCTCCCCTATTATTTTTGACCTCACTTTTCCAGACACCCTGTAAAAATTAAACATATTTCGATAAAACAACTTTTTAAAATTCATAAATGAAAAACGCCCAGTAAAAATTGTGAGCTATTCTAAAAATTTTATTTAACCAAAAACTGGGTTTGGATTTGGAGCTTCTCAAATATAGTGAGGCTATGTAATACTTTTTCATTATGTAAAAATATGAAAAATAAACATTACAATAAAATTCAATATTTTTGTTCGCTCAAAATTCTTTTAATATTTAATATCTAAAAATTACTCCAGTTGTTTAACACTCTCGGAAAACAATTTTAATAGCCAATAAAATTTCAGATTTGGTGTCGAAAGAGGGTTAAAATTTTAAATATTACTACCAAAATAATTAACGGATGGTCACTAATATAGCTTTAAAATAATTTAATGTTATTAATATTTTACATGTTAAATGGCCATAATTTATTAATAATAAAGCCAAACATATTTTGACCCTGGCATCATTAAAACCCTTTAAATTTTAAAATATGAATTTGTTAACAGCCTTCAAAGTGTTAAATGCATTGTGAAGTGGTAAAATTTATCCAATAAAGCGTGCAAATTATTTAAAGTTTTCGAGTATGAATGGGTATTGTTAAAATTATAAAATTAACACTTAGGTTTTCCTAATGTACTTTTGTCATTATTTGTCAGTTAATATTTTAACTACACATGCTTTGGTTTCTAATAGCCCCGTCGCCACACCTCTAAATTGTCTAACTCTGGCAGAATTACTTTAAAACACAATAATATTGGTCTAACTTTTTTTATTGCATATTTTTGGAAATCTCTTTTTACTGTGCCTCTTACCTTTTAAAGGTGATTCTCTAATAAAAAAAGGAACGGAAAGACCTTTTATAAGTATATGTATCAAACGTTATACTTTTTAAAACAGCAGAGTGTCCAAAATGTACAAAAACATATTTTTCTTTGTAACGAATTTTATTTAAATTCAAATTTATCGACGAACTATTTTGCTAAAATTATCAATCGGTTTAATTATTTTAGATACTAGTTATTTCAAGGTGCTATTATTTTAGAATTGGCAAAAATTGACTCTGATCGTTATTAGCCGCGATCCTTTATTTTATTTCATATAAAAGTTTTCAATTGCACTTATTCACGCTTAATTATTAATTGTTAAAGTATCCATAAAGTCGATTAAAGAATTCATTTGTCCACGTGAAACCCAACCCCAATTTATATTAAAAGCTTTTGTTAAAAAAATAGATGGTTATTAAATGGCTTGCAACGTCATTTTTTACATTAAATTTAAAATAACTAAACATAAAATATGTTTAGGATTTTATGCAGAATCTAAAGAATAAATAATATACATATAGGGTAAAAGTTAACAATAACTTTGGTATAACCGAAAGTGGTAGCATTGTTAAAATATTTAAGTTGTATGTCCTTCACGGACTTTATAATGTTTTCAAATTTTTAAAATTTATTAAGGCCTACTTCTCGGAACATCGATCGTAGCAGTTTCCGGTGGGACACCCTGTATATTTATTGTTGTCTCTTAGCACGCTAAGGATTGACTTTGTTTTAATATATTTTTAATAAGAATATTTAACATATATTTGTAAAGTATTTTAAATATTCCAAAAATCAATATTTTAAGGAAGAAAAAAATATATTTAATATAAAATACTTCACAAAATATGTACTTTTTTCTAGTTTAGCGAAAATTAAAAACCCCAAAAATATCACCTAAACATAACAACAAAGTAATAATAGTAACAACTCACTAAGTATGCGGCTATTTTGTTTTTATAGTGTTGTAATTTATGATCAATTTATTTTTATCGACTTATTTTGAAATAACCATTATACCACAAAATTGCTGAACATGTTATATTTACTATTAAACATAAAAGCAGTTTTATATTTATTTGAAAAGCATTGTTAAGGCTTTGTAAAGTTGGTATAAAAACAACTAGAATTACAGTTAAAACAATTACGAATACTTAGTGGTAAATTATCTCAGATTAAGTAAATGCCCATTTCAATAAATTTCCTAACATTATTTATTCAACTAACTTTGTTTTTGGATTTTTATTTT
Source organism: Listronotus bonariensis (assembly GCA_014170235.1). Taxonomy (NCBI): domain Eukaryota; kingdom Metazoa; phylum Arthropoda; class Insecta; order Coleoptera; family Curculionidae; genus Listronotus; species Listronotus bonariensis. Next base: position 107,368 of record JACEGR010002720.1, on the reverse strand, counting down.
TTTAACTATTGTGAACACCTAGTATAAAAAAGTATACATTTTGGGAATGTTAAAAGTATACATTTTTGGGAAATTTAAATTTTAATTGGGTTACTTAACATTGGGAAATTTGCTACATAAAAATATACGTGAGGTGTCAAGGTTTAAAAAGTATAAATCAAACAATTTTCTAGGTTACTTTTATAATAATAAAATAAAAACATTAAACAAGCTGGGTCGCCTAGAAACGTAAAACAAACACTGAAAAATTTAATATTTAAAGAGAACAAAATTTTAAGACGGGGATACTATTTCAGATAAGAAGTAGTTAGTGAAGTAAAGTATAAAGTTAAAGTTTTAGTTAAGCTCCGTACGGGCTATCCCTAGTGGGGTATGCCCGTACTAAATTAAGTTAGTTTTTGTCCACCGGTCTCATGGTCCCAAGAAGATAGTTCCATATGGTACATTAGTCCCAGTGACGTATAAAGTGGCCTTATGTATATTTCAAAATTATACGTCACATATGGTGGAGGCTATCTCTAGTGGGGTATGCCCGTACTAAATTACGAAGTTAAGTTAGTTCCCGTAGTTATGTTAAAAATGCAAAGATAGTTTTGATGGTCCACCGGTCTCATGGTCCCAAGAAGATAGTTCCATATGGTACATTTGTCCCAGTGACGTAAAAGTGGCCCTATATATATATTTCAAAATTCAACGTCACATATGGTGGAGGCGCCCCCGTTCCCAGTGACCTTTGTGAAACGTCGGTTATGGTAAGCTGTGCCCGCCCCAGTTCCAGTGCCCTTTGTGAAGCGATAGGAAAAGTCGCTCATGGTACGCCCTTCCTACCCCTCAGTGTATTTGTGGAAGAAAATGCCATAAATATGGTAAAGGCGTCCCGTTCCCCGAAGAAAAAATGTGTGTGAAATGACGAAGATGGGGAAAAAATATGTTGCGTAGCGTAGCTGCAAGGAGGTAGCAGCGTAGCTACAAGAAAAGGAAGATAAGGTATATCTTCAGTTTTGAAATATGGCTAAATGGTGTTAGCCAGAGTTGTTGAAGAAGAATATGAAATAGTTATTTGCGTTGAAGTTGTTGTTTTACGTCGTGAAGACGGAATTTAGAAGCAGCATGAGGCTGCATTAGCACTGGAAGCCGCAGCTCTAGTATGGGGAAGAGCTCTGAAGTTATGGTCTTGAATGGTGTGGTACAAGACTATCTAGCGGCCCTGAGGCAGCTCAGAATATGGGGAAATTGGCATGAGGCTGCAGTAACCTGATGTGGAAGAAGAAAATGGAAGTGAAAGGCGGGACAATGGTATGTGGAGAAGAAGTACGGGACAATTGGCCAATGGAACGCACCATCAAGGACATGGACAGGAGGCAAGGTGGACAGTGGTCAAATAAACATTTTTATTTACCAAGTCAGATGTTTTTGTATAGTAAATATGTAGTAAAGTTAATGAGTAATAATACTATGTATTTAAAGTGTTCAATATAGGAGGTATAAAATTTAGGCCAATTTCCTCTAAAAAATAATCTTAACCGTTACAACTATATTTAAATAAAACTACTTGGAGAAAATCTAAAATTTAGAAATTATTCTGTTGACAATAGCAAAAAATTTAAAAATTTTTTTTATTATCTATGACAAATCTTTTAATTTTTTAAAAAAAAGTCGAGGCTTTAAATTCATCAAAACAATTGTTTTTGGATTAAAGGCTATTTGAACATTTTTTTGTTTTCATATTTTAGATGAAACTTTTTTGATGTTTTTAAAACTTTGGAAAGTTAACATTATTTACATAAATTTAAATAATAGGTAAAATATTGTTAGATTTTTGAATTTTTGTAAGCTATATGGAATTATCGTTTTCAGTAATATTGCTATTTTTTTTAAGGGTTTAAAGTAAATTTGTCTGATTTCTAATAGCGTTGTGGGTCCAACGCTTTCAGGGAAGGGGCATATGTGAACACCTAGTATAAAAAAAGTATACATTTTGGGAATGTTAAAAATATACATTTTTGGGAAATTTAAATTTTAATTGGGTTACTTAACATTGGGAAATTTGCTACATAAAAATATACGTGAGGTGTCAAGGTTTAAAAAGTATAAATCAAACAATTTTCTAGGTTACTTTTATAATAATAAAATAAAAACATTAAACAAGCTGGGTCGCCTAGAAACGTAAAACAAACACTGAAAAATTTAATATTTAAAGAGAACAAAATTTTAAGACGGGGATACTATTTCAGATAAGAAGTAGTTAGTGAAGTAAAGTATAAAGTTAAAGTTTTAGTTAAGCTCCGTACGGGCTATCCCTAGTGGGGTATGCCCGTACTAAATTAAGTTAGTTTTTGTCCACCGGTCTCATGGTCCCAAGAAGATAGTTCCATATGGTACATTAGTCCCAGTGACGTATAAAGTGGCCTTATGTATATTTCAAAATTATACGTCACACTATATTTATTATTATAAATAATCAGTTAAGCTTAAGCTTAATTAATAATGGCGTAATTCAGTGCTCGGTCTGATACCCAATCTATTTGTTCTTTTCTCTTTTAAGGTTTAATAATATCCATAGTTGTAATGGGATTGGTGCACAAAAAAATCCAATTTATTACCTCATAAACTGCAGTTTTCTCGCTGTAAGAAAAATAATTTGTTGACAGTAGTCCTTTACTTATAGCGCACAGTGGGGCTAGAAGCTCAAAAGTTGGCACCAATTCAATAAATGATTGGAAAGGCCTTTAATATTAGTGGTCACGTTTAAAAGAGTGCAATTTAATAAAATATTTACAATTTAAAAGGTTAAGTTGCTAAAATTTGTATTTAAAGTAATATTTTTTTCAAAATACCTTAAAATACTATTAATATAATATAAGTCCCTTCTCACCTTTTTTTTTTAATTGGGGCAGATTATTGACATCGGGTAAATTTTTGGTAAAATTACTACTTTTTAACATTTAAATCATTTTGGTCACGTGATCTACTGCCAAGGACACACTAGCAACTTTTTCTTACAAATAAAAAGAGGGTTACATAACACGTTGTTTTAAGAGTCTTTCTATTCTATACTCATCACCTCTTTATTTTTAAAAATCTGCCCAGCCGCGCCAGACTTACAAGCCAATGCCATTAAAATCGCACAGTTTTAACAGTATTTAAGCCAAATTTTGATTCTAAATCTGAAACGGATAGGCCGACTTTTAAAAGCAAAACGTCGTTGAGTAGAAAATTAAAGGACCTTTAAAACACGGTGCTACATGATCCCTCTTTTCATTAAAAAAATAATAATAGTGCCCATTGACACTAGGCCACGAGACCACGAAAAATGTTATGCTAAAAGTAGTTTCAGTAACACCCTTTTACCAAAATTTTACCCGATATCTTGTCCAATTTATACCATAAATGGTGGGCGGAGGACTTTTACAATTCTCGCTGTTTGCAGCTGGTTTAAAAAATATATTTAATTTAAAAGGGGCAAAAGGGGCAGCGATTTATAACACCGGCTAAAACAACGGTAAGTGCCCTACAACTGTATATAAAAATCCTAATGTGAAACCGTGTGGAATTAAAAATATATTAACTTGTTTTTTAATCAAAACAATATTTTATTAAATTAGCTTTTGTCTCAAAAAAAGTTTTTTGATTTAATTTTTGATTTTTTTTTCTGAATTCTTCGTGTCAACTTTACTAAAAAAGCAAAAAACTTAAAAAAAATTTAAAAGACAAAAAAATTCCAATAAAATTTTGACACACCCTGCATAACTTTGATTTTTATTTTTTTATACAATATGATCATAATAATAGAGTTCTTTTTGCTCCAAACTCATAAGTAAGGACGCTATGAATTTTTAAAATTAAACATAAAAATAATTAGTTTTTAGTAAAATTGACAGATGCCATGCATTAAAATAATTTTTATTATTTTTTTTAACGAAAACCGTTTGCCGTACGTAAAAATATCAAGAAACCAAATTAACTTCAAAGTAAATGATTATTCTAAAAATAATATTACTTTAAAGAAAAAGCAGTTCCGTACTATTTTATTCTTAAAAAAATTAATACAAATGTGGTTTGAACGACACTGGTAATTTTTTAGACAAACTTTTGCAACAAAAAATGTAACATAATGTTTAAAATATGTGTACCAAATTGTGTGGACATACCTGAAGTGGTAAAAAGTTATGATAAAAAGGCATTTTTTTCTTAAAACTTTAACACCCTGTATTTTAAAAAAGCCACTCAACTTGGGCTTAGTGAATCCTCATTTCATGTATGGTAGGTATAGGAGCTTCACTGCACAAAATCTCAGGTCTGGTCAAATACATACAGGTAGCCTTACTCTGGCTCTCTAGCTATGATCAACGCATATCCTTGGTATGCAACATTATAACCTTAACCAAGTTTTTAAACCTAAAATATCACATTTATCAACACCAAAAATATAAAGCTAACTTACAAAACCCTAAGATTGAACAAAGTAAGTTTAATCCAAAATGAGAACAATGACAGGCTCTTTTTGTTATATAATTAACTTTGGGGACCGGAAAGGTCAACGCTCAAAATATTAAAAATTAACTTTGTACAAATATAATGAAAGCTTAACAAAATTACTTTAGGTAATGTAACGTTAAAAGTAAAAGGGACAGAAGTTTAATTAGATTTACCCCGCTGTATGTTAAAAATCTCTTCGACAATTAAACAATTTTAATGATCATTTTATCAACTGGCCCTGTAGTGTTAGGGGCGTTTTTCTTTCTGTTACAGATATATGACTTGTTTTAATCAGGGTTCTTAACGACCAGGAGAACTTGGAAAACCTAAATAAGATAAAACTTAACAAAAACAAATGGAAAATATTGACCTGGAAACTTACCCCACTCTAATTAAACCTATGTTAACCCTTAATTAGGCGCGTAAAGAATTTTACAATAATTGGTCGCGTGGTGTATTTAATACATATACCGGGTGATGCATCGCCGGGCGGGACATAGGAAATCCCATGTAATTTTTAATGGGATCAATTATTGGCTCCCCTAATTATTTTAGAAACAAATTCTACTGTTTTATTGAAGAGCATGCAAATCTACGTCCATGGTAAAAACTTTGGATTTTTCAGTTAACCCGTTTGCTAGTTAGATGCTAATATATTTTTAAAAATTGTTACATTATTATCGCCTCATATTTATGAACAATTATAAAAATACCAGTTAGCGTAACATTACGTTGTCATTTTGAAATTTAGTGCTTTATTATTATCAAAAAATCGTAGAGCGAAAAGATTAACCATGAGTTATACTAGTAAAGAAAAATTATTGATGATTAAATGGTACTCTCAAGGAAATAGTTACCAAAAGGTGTTAGACATGTTCGCTGCTCAGTATCCGAATAGAACGATACCCTTAAAATCAACAGTCGATAGGACTATCAAAAAATTTGAGACCAAAGGCACAGTGATAAAACACTGCAGATGTGAAGCTAGAGAGTATCAAAGAGAAGAAAATGTAAGAGATAGTTAGATGTTAGAGAATTTTTCTCTAAAATAATTAGGGAGCCAATAATTGACCCCATTAAAAATTACATGGGATTTTCTATGTCCCGCCCGGTGATGCATCACCCGGTATACCAATAAAAATTTAAAAGTCTTTAAGCTACTTTTTGCAAATATGTGCAATAAATAAAGCAAAATTATTCTTAAAGATACAAACATATTAAAATAATTTGGTGAGCAACGTCGGTAAACTTTCTAGGATTTTTTACTGGTCTTTGGTCCCTGAAAGGCAAGGTTTAATATGTACACTATGAGCCAAATTAAATTTGCACACTTTTTAACTAATAACATCTTTTTACCTGTTGCGCCCGTCTTCTTCATTTTTGAGGGGCTAATAGGTAGATATGTTTTCACTAGGTTTGCCCATTTTGGTCAAATAGATTTAATAAGGTAGACTTTCTTAGACCTTACTTTATTAAATATAATAGGTCAAGTGGAGCTTTAAGAAATATTTCTAACAAAAATATCTTGGATACTGACATTTTTAATATTTAAATATTATTCTTAAATAAAGAAATATTAGAAAATTAGAGAAATAAAAATACGGCTTTTTTGTTTATAAATATTTTTTGTATATGCTGGTATTTGATAGAAAAATGAATTCGTATAAATTGCATGTCCCTCAACTATACACTAAATAAACATTACAAAAAAAATCTTTTGAAAATTTGGCTCAGAATTAGGTGATCCAGGCATATGCAACAATACATAAATTTATTTTTTCTCGAAAATGAAGTAAAGCTAAAAAAATAGGAAAACAAGAAACTTTTTAATTTGCCAAATTTAAATAAGGTGTAAAAACGAACAAAAGCCTGCAGGAAACCTTTTATTTGTAAGAAATATTCGTTTAGGTACCGCTGGACTCGCCACTGAGCTTAATAAATATAAACGTTTTAGGACTTAACCCACGCCTTATCTAAGCCGGATCATCGATGACCGGAAAGTTTAATTTTCGGGAATAAGAGCAAGTTTTTTTTTGAAAATAAATAAGTTTGCATATTTAAATGTTATTTTTAATCCTTAACATATTTTCTTTTTTATACTATACTTTACTATAAAAAAAAGGGTACGTTCCTCTTGATCAAAATTTATATTTTTTGACATACTTTCCTCGTATACCACTGCAAAAAATTATTATCTGATTATTGCATTTTAGGTTTAAAACCATTCGGAACTTTTATAAGGAATAAACAAAATCATAATTTGACAACAACTCTAGATAGACCAGGACGTATGGGCGCCAATGTATCAAAAATTATTCTCATGAATTTTTTGCAAAAATATGTTAAGAATAAAGTGCTGATTACGACGACCCATGTTGCCAGCTCGAATTTTGGGAAGAATTTTTTTAAACCGCAATTGTTTTGACAGTTAAGAAACAAAATAATTGTTTGCATTAAATAAAATTTTATTTTAATATTTGACTAATTTTCCACCGAAAATAACACTCCATTTTATCGAAAGATTAATAGTTATGAAAGTAAATATTGTCAAATCGCCTATTGTACAATTGTTACAAAAGGTTCAAGAACTCTATAAAAAAATACATAAATTCAATTTTTTTTATTTTGTCATACAATATATAAACGGTAAAGTTGGGCTAAATTGCTTATTTTCAGTTGTTTAAATTGTTAAAACTTAATAAACATAAATTTTTAGAAAAAATGTCAAGAGTAATTTTCGGTGAAAAAATAATCTAAAATTCGAGCTGGCAACAGTGGCGTAGCTGGGCGTAGGCGGTGTAGGTGGTCGCCTACGGGGGCTTGGGAACTTCACGGCAAGGTGAGTATGAAAGGACCATTTTTTTGCTCTTCAAATTGTTCCCTTAGGAGCCTCGCGGATAACTTTGGCTACGCCTAAAAGTCCTTCCAAGGAAGGTAAGGACCTTTTTTTGCTCCTCAAAAAAAAGGGACCTCGCGGACTACGCCTACGCCTAATTTTGGTCACGCAACGCCACTTGCTGACACCATGTGTCGTCGTAAGCAGCGTTTTATTCTGAATATATTATGATCCTGCAAAAAAATTCCATTAGAATAATTTTTAATACATTGGCGCCCATACGACATGGTCTGGGAATACATTTTATTAAAACCGTTTTACCCTCACAGTTTGAAGGGCTTGCAATTCCAGTCCTCTTTAATTCCCTTTATTGATAACCTCTAAGCAGTTTACGTTAAAAACGTTTTATTGGGTATAAGAGAGTTAAATAAAAACCACAAGGTTTTATTTGAGAAATGTTATTTATTGTATTTTGAGTTAAAAATAGGTAGATATAAAAGTTTAATTATATTACGGTAAAATAATGTCATTAGTTTTTACACATTGGAAAATGGTATTTGAAGTATGTTAATTATTTTTTTTTATTTCAAGGCTATTTTCTTTAAATTGTTAAATATTGAAGGCAGTGATGAATAAACTAAAAAAAAACGTTATTTCTTAAAACAAAAAACAAAAAATAGGTTGTTTGTTCTTTTTTGTATTTTATATTTTAGAAGGCAATTTATTGTTTAAATACCTAATGGAGAATTTTGAGAGCTGCCTTATTAGGATCGGATTTTATTTATACCGGCCTTATTTAAATAGCGCCTACACTCATGTAGAATTATTGCACATCATGTTGACAGTACTATTTACAATTAAAGAAAAACATTTATAAAAGCATGGTTGTAACTATTTTAACCTCTAAAAATTTTACGATTATGTGATCGACAGCCGTTCGGTTACACGAACCTTTCGAAGTTAAAATAAGATCAAAATAAGACACGACCTAAAACGGCATAAATAAAGCCAGACACAATCCTTTTTAAGGGGGCATCCTTAATAAGTGATTAGTTGCATAATAAGACAAGGGCTTTGTCTTATCATGCAACTGTGCAAACTCAGATGTGAAAATAAGGCCGGTTCTATTTGTGCCTGGCCTTATTTTGTTGTGTAATAATTCTCTAATAGAGTAAGAGCCCGTGAGCTGCAGGCCTTCGTCATTTTGTAAAACCTGAAACTTTGTCAGAGCATGTTCCCAACATAGTTAGAAGAGATGGGAGACTGAAAAATGAATTCCTATAAATTTGACTTATAGTGGCTTTTACAGGTACCATTTTGTAAAAGCTGAATTTTATATAAATGTTACTTGACAGATAGTTCTGACAGTTTCAACCCCTTGGCAAAAAAATATTTTTGTGTGGCCCTTGGGTGTAATGAAGTTCAATATTTCTATTATTTAACAAAACATGACAAAAGGTATGGGGTTTTTAGGTAAGAATGTCCAAGAAATATTTTGATATACATAGAGTGTTCCAAAAATTAACCTCAAAGCAATAACTATTCTTTGGGACACTCTGTATACAGGGTGTTACTTAAAAAGTAATTTCTTGTTTAAAATAAAGGGTAGTTTAAAGGCTTTTAAACCTAAAGTCAAAAGACAACCTTTAGGGAGATATAGCGGTACAAATATGGAAAAAAATAACGTTTTTATTTTTTATCTCAAGAACGAAAAGCGCTGGAATAATGCAATTCCACAAAAATATTACTGGTATAACAATACACTTTCATAATATTTTGCACTTTTTAAGAATTAATAGAAGTGGTGGAAATACACTACCCCTATCGTTCTTGCTAAAAAATTTAAGAAGGCGAGGCGCTTACGCAATGATCTCAAAAAGTATAAATTAAAATAGACTTGTTTATTTTTAACACTTTTTACCACCTGATTTTTTGTCGTTAAATTTTTCAATTAAAAAAAAAAAAAAACCTGCATTAGCATTGCTATCTCGGTTATTATAAAAAGATTGAAGGTTGGTTAAATTGGGACAAAGTAGCGCTTTTTTTTACTTAACAATATTAAGATTACAAAAAATGTATCTAGTAAACCAAACTTACCTCTGATTATTTAATAATAAATAACACCAATTTTTCTGTACTATTTAAATTGTATGTTTTACAAATGGTATTTTTTTCTTTTAACTGCTTTCCTTAATACGAAACCTTGGCTATAACGGAAGTTTTGAAACCCTACCCGCATACCTTAGAGTACAATAAAACTTCCATTCTTGAAAACTTTTTCTCCATTTCCAGCTTATTTGTTAACTATTTATGACTTTGTGTACTTTGTGGCTTTTTTGTGCAACAGGGCCAATTAACTTAGCAAGAAAATAAGAAGCAAAGAAAAATACATTGGAGAATCGAAATTTAAGATGTTTAGGTAGTATTCGAACTAACATAATTTCAAAACATTATTATTGGCAATAAAAAAAATGGTTTTTATTATCTTTATGCTTTTTAAAAAATAAAATTTAAACTAACGCGCAAATTTTATATAATTGTTTTTATGTTTTTTTTATATTTATATAGGGTGTCTATTCCTGTCAGATTCCTAAGGCTTAAATATGATGATCCAACCCAACTTACCTTGGTCTAAAATTGGGTGCTTTCGGAGATACAAGGTTTTAAAAAATGTTTTAAATTTTTTTTTTTTTATAAATAGTTTTGTTGATAATAGATATATTGTAACAATATGTAGCTAAAAGGGATTTTGAACAGTGATAAATTAGAATTTGCTATTAATTTTACTGTTAACTTTGGAGAGCGCCACCTGCGATATCTTGCACAAATTATAAACGAAATAACTTTTTAAGCTACTCTCAAAGTCAATTTTAAATACATTTTTTGATTTTTCAATGTATTTAATTTAAAAAAATTAAAACTTTTACTACAATGTATCTCAAAAGTAGGACATAGCTTTATTTAAACTTTTCTTCTTAAAATCACTCAAGGATTCAGACTCTAAAATATTAGCATCTAACTCTGAAACACCCTGCATAGCTTAGACCTCACCATACAGGCAGTGATTTTTAGTAGTAGATTATTTAAAAGCTACATACAAACTGGCCTAAAGAAGTTACTTCGTTTTTAATTCGTGCAAGATTCCGCATGTGGAATTTTCTAAAGTTAACAGTAAAATTGATAGCAGATTCTTATTTTTTAACTTTCAAAAATTTTTTAAGCCAAATATTGTGACAATACACTTAATATGTAAAAAAATATTTATAAAAAACTAAGCCCAGAATTCATTTTTTACACCCTGTATCTTCGAAATTATCAACTTTGAGACTAAGGTAAGCTGGGTAAGATTGTCTTATTTAAGTCTCAAGAATCCGTGGTAGCTTTTTTCGCATCCCTCATTCTCTATCACTGCAATATGTACCACGTTATTGTGCATCATTTATCTGCCAGGTGGTGCGTTGCCACGGTAACATAGAACATAGAGGGTTAATAATTTGCCCCCTGTACATGTTACAGAAAAAATGTGTATGATAACTTATTAAAGAGATCAATCTGACAAACTATCAAGATAAGTTTCAAACATTTTTAAATAAGCGAAGCTTGAATTTTTCCATTAAATGTAATGATGGGGAAATAAACTGAAAACTTTTCAGATCCTTCTTTAAAACTGTTTTCCTCATAAGACCACTTAATTATGAATACTTTCTTGTCAAATAAATAATACATATTTTCCTTAAAACACCGACTGTCACTGATTTAAACACTTTGACACTTTTCCTCATGTCAGTGACAACATTTTTTTACAGGTGCCTGTCTTGTTTTACTTGAACCGAAAATTTGGTAATTTTGCAATTACATTTAACTAAAATAATTCAAGATTTGACACGAGCGCATGTCAGATTGGTCTTTGCAAAAAGTTATTCTACATTATTTTCTGTAAAAAAGTACAGGAAAGCCAATAATTAACCCCCTTAAAATTTACATTTCATATATGTTCTGGTTACCACCCAGTTTTGTTCTTATCCTTTAAAGGTAAATAAGAGAATTAATTTATAATTTTTTTTTAAGGCAGTTTACCCAACAGTTTATTTTTTTGTTTTTTGTTATACTGGGTGCCCTGAGATTGTGGTGCACCCTTATAACTATTTTTATTTTTTAGAATAATCAAATAAAATTCAACAAGCAAAAACAGAACACAATATTAAAAAATGGAACCACTTTGCAGAACTAGGGGAAACAGGCCTACAACATATAGATTCCCTTACAGAAACTATACTTGAAAAAATTGTCATTCTGCGTAATGTTAATTAGTTTCTTATATTTTGATATTTTTATTTACTGTTAAATAATTTTAGTCTAAGCGTTACCTTAACATAGATTATTTTTTTGTCAACAGAATTATATTTTGTATATATGTTATAAGTTTAGCAAATAATTATTGTAATTTAAACAAAAATTGTAAAATTTATCATGGCTAAAGGACTTCGGTCGAGGGCCATTTGGGAAACCAATAATAAACGTTTAAATAAAAATAATCAAATAAAATTTTGTTTGTCACAAGAAGAATCATGATATTACATTTTTAATTGGTTTCTTTTTATTTTTAGTTTGATGATTTTCCTTTTTGAATGAAAACCGGTATATTTTTACTTATTTGAAAATAAAATCAAATTTTAAGTACAATGACACTTTATATGAAACTTTTGATATCTCACCTACAAATATTATTTATGTTTAAGTTTAGTACACACTCGTCTAAAGCTTGCAACACAGTATTTATGGTCTTAGGTTAATTTTTTCAAATTGGCCTAATGACTCACTATATAAGCTATAAAAATATTTTTGGATTAACAATTTGATACACAGTGTCAAAAGTATTACTTTACTTGTGACATAAATTATCATTTGTATACTTATGTTTAACAATATTCATTATTTATGTTTATTTTTTTGTCCAATATATAAAAATAAAGCAATCATTGTAGCAACAAATGAAAGGAAAACACGGCATGTTATTAACGCCTATTTACCCCGTTATAAAAATCAACATTAATTTATAGTTAGGGCCTTCACGCCATGTTCAAATACAGCACGATATAATTGGAAAAGAAGAATAATACAAAGAAAATTTACAGTGTATTTGCATGATTTCTTTACTTAAATTAAATTATTCTTGAAAACAATTTTATTTTTTTACCTTTTGTTTTGATGAATACATAATAATAAAAAAAATATGAAATAATTGCTTTAAGAATTAAATAATAATAATAATAAAAAATAAAAATAAAAATACATTTTCTTTTAATATGTCTACGAGGTATTTAAAAGTAGAGTGTCCTTTTTAAAGACCTTTAAAAAAGTGTGGTTTTACCGTTATTATTAAGATATAATACTCCATTGAAATACACTACAATGTAGTGTTAAAAAGGAATATTTTATAACAGTTCGACGCTTTTTTTACTATGTTACGTAATGTTTTGTGGAGCCGAATCCTAGAATGTATTTTATTGTTATATACTTTTAAGAATGTGTTAAGGTTAGGAAATTTTGGGAAGTAAGGATTATTTATTCCAGTTTATTTTTTTATTTAAATAATTTACCTTAGTTTTTCAAGTTCTTTTATCCCTTTCGAAGGTTTCCGAAAACGTCCAAATTATCCATTGAGAACTTTTATGCTATCCTGTACTATGAAATTTTCGCGACATTTCTCTAATTTTCTAGACGTTTTTACATTACTGTAAAAGGGCATCAGAAAACCTTTAAAAAAGTAGTATCATTTCGATTACTGTGGTGTAAACCTCGAGACATTAAATACTAAAGATGTTGTCGTTGTTTTAAGCATAGTGACGTTTCATTGTTAATAAAGGTATAAAAACGACAATATGTGTTTTTATACAGGGTGCTACAGAACATTATTATAGGGAAGTATGCAATGCACTGTATGTGTAACGGCAACATCAACTAAATAAAAATATTTAGTTACCATAAAGACCGCCACTGCTTCTTAGGTCGTGGCCACTCGTTAAAGTTGATATGGGCCACAAAAAGTGGTTCAATAGTAGCCGATCCGACCACAAAAGTATTTCGTCCAGCCGCTGCATTTGTTTTGTAGTCAGTGGACGAAATCGGCGACTGACGGCGACAGAAGTAATTGTAGTTGTCAAAACGCCCATTTAAAAGGAGTAAAATTTTAGCATTGTTGGAAACTAAACTACAAGCTAGCGACAGTAGACTACACACCAACCACTTTTAGTAGCCCATATCAACTTTGAAAAGTGGCCCGTGGAAACACGGCCCAAGGCCGTGTTTAGAGTTCATGTGTCATTAAATTTAAAATGTGACAGTTTAGGGATAAATTTAATAGAAAGTTATGGAAAAAAATAATAAGCTAAGGTTGTGTAAAAAAATAATAAAAAGTATAGATAATTATACAAGATTCAGCTATATAAATAAGGTAAATAAATAGAAACCATTTTTCGGCATGGTCAAATTCCTATATATTAAAGAATAAATAGGAATACACACTGACCATGCTAAACAATGGGTTTAGAAAAATTTTTTTTTGAAAATTGCCGTAATGTACCATTTTTTTATTAACTTTAAACCCCTTATAAAGCCTTGAGGCTTTAAACTGCGCCAACCCTAACTTAGGCGAGGATTTTAAAATCCAACCCTATACCATTGGATTCGTAATGAAAAAATCTATGTTTAATTGTTTGAATAAAAAAAAAACGGTAAATACATACTCTTATGTCAGCTGTTAATATCTAGTTGACAGGTATTATGCCCAAGAAAAGGTAGCCAACCCTGCTGTGGCATTATATACATACTATTAACTTTTTATTTATATAAATAAAAAAAATGTGAGTATTTATGTTATTTTTTCCGAATTTTTAATTACACTATATTAGGCCAGGATATGGTTTGCTAATCACTCAAAAATTTATTTATTAATAACTTTATTGTTAACAAAATTATTAATAAAAAAAAGGTTGAGGGTCCATTATTTATACAGTGTGGGCCAAATTAAACTTACACACTTTTTAACTAATAATAACTTTTTATCTGTTGCGCCCATCTTTTTTATTTTTAAGGAGCTAATAGGTAGATATGTTTTCTTTAGGTTTGTCAATTAAGGTCAAATATATTTAGACAGGACTGGTCTTACAAGACTTTTTCCAAAATGATGCATTAAACTTCGTTGGAAAAAAATATGTACAATTAGGCTAATATGTTTATTTATAATTAATTTACGGTTAAGTTTGGGTTAAATCCAACTCAGTTACCATGGTAACCTAACATTTTTGATTTTTAAAAGACACTAAAAAAAGTTTTTTTAATAGTACAGGATGGCATAAAAGTTCCTAATGGATAATTCCGACGTTTTCGGAAACCTTTGAAACGGATGAAAGAACTTGGTTCGAAAGGGATGAAAGAACTTGGAAAAACTAAGGGAAATTATTTATCAAAAATAATTATAATTCCTAAATTCTCAAATTGTTGACAGATTCGCTTTTATTGAATCATCTTCCATAGTTTATCTACAAGAAAAACGCTTAAGCCTAATTGTAGCTAAATTAAATTTCTTTTGCAACGAGGTGAAATACAGTATTTTGAAAAAAGTCCTGTAAGTCCAGTCCTTTCTAAATCTATTTGACCAAAATTGGCAAACCTAAAAAGAACATATCTACTTATAAGTCCTGTAAAAATAAGAAAGATAGGCGCAACAGATAAAAAGGTATTATTAGTTAAAAAGTGTGCAAGTTTAATTTGGCTCACCCTGTATAGCCAGATCTTAGACTATAATTTAACCAGTTTAAAAAGTAAATTTAGGAAATTTTTTATACGGTTAAAGGGATATTGTATGCAACACTTTTTGTTTTATCGGGGATTTTCACACTGGCTGTCAAATTCCCATTCGTAAAAAGTATTACTTTAATAACTTGCTACATAAATTACTATTCAAATGTTTTTGGGAGATATTCTAATTTTCTGGTATTTTGATGTTAACATTAAGCCGCGTTCAGACTTTCAACAATTCTCCATGCCGCATACATTGCCACAAAGCGCGGACATGGACGAGGACGGAATTCACGTCGTTTTAAGGGCTTGGAGAAAGATTTGTCGGTGATTCAGAGGCTGTCAGATTTTTGGCGTCAAAGGGGCGCGCAAACAGGTTGGTTAGTTTAGACGGATATTTGACGAATTATTGCAAGTCTGAACGTGGCTATAAAAAAGTTAAACGTAATAAAAAATCAGATACATTTTTACAAAACAATTTATTTAGGAAACACTTCACCTTACGAAGCGGGTGCTTAAAATATACCCATTATTATTCTTGCTGTCTAGAGCCCTAAAAGACCAGTTGTTTTGCCAAGTGTAAACGGTTTTAAAAGTGCGTTTCCGGGTTTTGCTTTTACTCTATTCTTTTGAGATATAAACTCGACAGGAAAGAATTATGTTTTGGTCATACAGTGACCTTTAAACGGTTAGTCGAGTTCTTTTTTTTAACAATCGAACTTAAGAACCTTAACAACAGAAATCAGTTAAAAACATTTAAGAGGAAAATAAAATCGTGGATATTTGAGAAACCGAGAAGCACTATCCATGACATAATAGAGAATAAAATCGAATATTTGACAGGACTGTAATTTATAAACTATTCTTTTTGCTTTACCTAATTTTTATTGATTGATTTGAATATTGTGCCACTGTATCTTGTACTAAATTGCCTGGAATAGGTTACTTTGTCTTTTATTTAATGTTAGTAAATATTATACAAATATATGTAGTCTTACTTTTTTTCTATAATATTCTGTTAAATGGATTGTCTTGAGATTTTTTTCTCTTCTTATCTTACGCTTTGTTTTAATATATGTTCTAAGTGTGCATATATTTTAAAAGCTAATCTTAATAATGAATATATACTCATTAGTGTTTAATATGTAAGTGATCTTGACTGTCATCTAGTTTAAGTGTCCACTTGTTTATCACATATTTATTTTTAGTTTTATTTTATTGTTTATGATTATTTATTATTTATTTATACTTACCCATTTATGTGTCTACATGTGCCAAGATTTTGTTAAATTTATATTGTTATATGTACATACATAATTACTTTCTGTTACAGTATTTGTTTTTTTATATTTTATTTAGCACTTGACTGTTTTTAGGTACTTAATTTTTATGTTATATGGTAAATATGTGGAATACCCACGCGCGAAGTATTTCTTAGTGGGTCATTGTATTTATTTACCACTGATCATTTAAAATTAAGTTTAATGTTTTTAAATGTATTTATTTTTATTGGTAAATAAATATTATTACTATTATTATTATTATTATTTACAAGGTGGCGCACCACAAACGTCTCGGTGTGTGTCATAAAAACGAGTTATTAGAAATTATACAGGTTGATAAAAAAACTATATAAGACCTGTCTTGTTTAAATGTTACATACTTTATAGTACTTAGTTAATTTTAAAATTGTACAAAAAAAATTTTTTGAGGAATTTTTTAATAAAAATAAGATGTTTTTAGAATATTAGGGCTTTTTTTTTAATTCATGTTAAAAACTAAATTTTAATAAAACCTGACTTACTTATTTTTGACTTTGTATATAAGCTACCTTGCTAAAATATACACTCTGCCAACAGACAGATTTAATTTTTTACCAACCCTGTGATTGGCTTATTTATATAGTTTAGGATTAAAAATAAAGTAACTTTTATTAGTGGTTCCTGTATCAAAAATGTAAAGTTTAAAAATATTCGTGTCTACTTAAGTTCGCACCATATAGAAAACTTTTTTATTATAAATTTTATGAAAAAAATGGAGTCCTTATAAAAGGTTTTACATGGTCTAAAACCTAAAATGCGATCATTAGATATTTATTTTTGGCAGTGGTATACAAGTAATGTCAAAAAATATGAATTTTGTTTAAAAGAAAATACTTTTATTTTTTATAATATTGAAAATTTTTATAAAAAAGATGACCTATTTAGGATTCAAATTAATATTCAAATATGCAAACATGTTCATTTTCAAGAAAAAGTTTTTTTTGCGATAACGAGCGTTTCAATGACTTTTCGCTGTTTATGATGGTTCTTCAGCTTTCTTTACATATTACATTTTAAAATAGAAAATAGATATACACTAATGTACAAACCTAAATTTTCATAACACAAATAAAATTAAAAAGGTTTTTTTGTAGAACATTTTACATATTTCAATGTTATTTTTAATCTTGAACATCTTTTCTCTATGGGAATTTTAGACATGAAAAATGTAGGTACTTTCCTCTGGAGCGAAATTTATATTTAATGACATACCTCCTAAATTAATATACTGATGATTGCATTTTGGGTTTTAGACTATGCAGAACTTTGTATAAAGAACAAGTTTCTTTCGTAAAATTAATAATAAAATAGTATTCCATATGGCTTAAGTAGGCACGCTGTATATAAATCTTTTAAATAATTTATGACAAAAACAATATTTAATTTTTTTATCAAGGAAAACTTTGATATTCTTAATGACAAATCAACTATAATTTTTTAATTTTCTTAAAATTTAATATTTTTTCTTTAAATAAAAATATCGCATAGACTATTGGTATTTTAGAAAATAGCGCATTTATTACCAAAATATTGATCAAATATAAAATATGCCTTTAGAATTTCCTTACAACATTAAATAACATACTTTTTAAATTAAAAATTACGTACAATTAAAAAAAGGAAAATTAAATATTTTTTTTTATAAAAGGTTTAAAAATTGAGAAACATAACACATTAGTAGCTGCCATCAATTTTTAAAAAAAATCACAATTTAATTTAAATTTTAACTTGTTTCTCTTTTTTAAATTTCGCGAAACGATGTTATCGCGGTGAAACAGGGGTTGTGGTGAGAAAATTAAATTGAAAACGGCGACAAGCTTTGTTCGGTTGTGTAAATTTGCAGGAGTATTATTTAAAACGCAGCCAATCATGTTAAATATATATATTTAATGGTTAATTTTCTTTCCAATAACACTAAACGGTTGTAAAAAAAGGCACTGGCTAAACGACCGCCAGCGGTTTTATCTATTTACGTATATGAAAACCGCCGAAAATGGTAATTGGTATTACCTGCGATTTCTACTTATTTTATGGCTAGATGCCCCGTCCGGCGGTTTTGTTTATAAAAACTATTGAAAACGCCGACTAATAGTTAAAGTTAACCTTACCTTACTTATTCTTTTGTTTTTATTGTTCCATATAATTTTTATTATATGTAATTATATTACAAACAAAAATAAAACTGGGAGACACGTTTGACACCTACCAAGATTTTGTCGAAGCTCTTTATAAACTAAAAAATAAGTATGTACATCTTGAAGGAAAAGAAAACCCAGAAGTATTTTGGCGGCAAAAAAATCTGATCATTTCATAGAACTAAAACTTAAGTATTACCAATTAGGGAATGCATGTATTGAGGATGAAATAAACTTTAAAATTTTCAGGAAAGAAAATAAAGTTGCAAAATAAATATTAATTAAAAAACACGGCTTATTTCCTTAATCATATTATAAGGGTTTAAACATGTATTTCAAGTTGTCCCATAGTTATGGGGACGTGTAATGAAACCGGCGCGGCGCCAAAAATCGAAGCTCTCTCATAAATAAGCCTGCCTATATAGTCTCCGAAGCTGTCCATATACTAAAATCGTTTATAATTTAGCCATTTAAACTGGACTTCCATTGCGGTAGCTATCATATTTTTTGGTTATATCTAATTGCTGACTTTAATGCTGACGATGACGTCCTGATAAGTTATTTCTTCGCCTTTCCTGCCTGAGAATATTTTTTTAAGTGTTTTTAGAGTTGTAAATTATTGGGTCCATGTGACGAAATAGTTTTGTTATGTGTCTTTGTTAATTATAGGCCCTTGATAAAGTGGCAATCCAGCCACGAAACGTTTGGATAAATAATATTGGTTTTATTTGCCTGTCTCCATCCCGCTATACTACTCCAATTTGTTTGTCTAAAGGGTGCTATTAACTTAACTACAATATTAAACAGTTAAACCATATAATAACTTACGCTACAGCAAAATAAATAATTATTAAGGTTAGATTAACTTTTTTTTTTTGGGGATTTTTAATAGTTTTTATAAGCAAACCGCCGAACGGCAGCTTCTATCATAGATAACCTACATTTAGATCCGCAGTGGCAAGAAGCATTTTTCGGATTTTTACGACCTCACGCAGTGGGTGGACGAACATGCGCACTTAAAAGCCTTGGCAAAATACAACACCGGTACCCCGTACACTCATTAGCTACCGTACTTCAAACAGAAAACGATATGCGGATAGTTTGTTTGGGGCCGGGTGCGTTTACCCTCAACTGGCTTGCGCACAAACCGGTTTTTTCACCCGCCCATGAAATGTAACTTTTGTTTCGCGCAAGTTATAACATTGGCAATCCATCGAGATTAGTGGCTTCTATAGAATAAATAAGTAGGAAGCTGGTAATCACAAATAAATTATAATTTTCGGCTGTTTTCATACACCTAGATATAAAAACCGCCAGAACATTTCAAACTTTTACGTTTTTGTTTAGTACGATATGTACCTTCTGAGAAACAAAAAAACATTGCTCAGGTAAACCCTCTACATCAAGTGTGAAGGAATTAAAAAATATAGCTCGTAGATATTTTTGACAACATAAAAAAATACTATGTGACTTTTCTATTTTTAGCTAAAACAAAAGTGACTTTCATTCAGTGTGGAGTGGACATGTCTTATTTTGATTGATTTTAGTACTTTTATATCTATTTTTTACAAAGTCCTTTAGTATTTTCAAACGATTAAACATGTAAGTCAATAGAAATAATAAGATAATTTAAAATTAACATAAAACAGTTTTAAATAAATATTATTTTTTAAATGTGCCTTTTTAAATTAACATTAATTATATTTTACGGAAATATTTTTAGTCGTCTGGATATAAGACCGATTTAATATTTATTCATTAAGTCTGCTTTAAAAAACGTTCTCGTTAGGGCATCAAAACAGTAAAAAAGCAGCAAAATGCTTCTAACCGAAATCAATTTACCTTTCTGACCAGACTTATTTGAAATGCAGCAGCTATCAAAAAGCGGATTATTTCTCTACGGTCAGAAAATATTAAAGATATGTTCTGTATTGATTTGTTGAATCCATTTAATAGATGGTGGTTAATTGGGTACACGTCAACATAAAAAGAATGGGACCGCTTCGATCTTGGTTCAAAGCTTTAACGAGTTGGCCCTTTTTAACCCTTATGGGTTACTTATAGGACAAATATCTTAAAACTTTTTAGAATAGCTTGACCTTGAACTTAAAATTTTTAAACATAGGTATAAAATAAAATACTAGTAAAATGTTTGATTAATATTTTTAATTATTTTATGTTAATAAGAGAGTTGCCATTTTTTTAACTTAAATTTTGTTTTTTTTTGGTTTTCCTTGTTTGGTTATCAATACTTCTATTCTTAATAATCTTAATTTACTCAATAGTAGTTTAATTCACGGATGGGGTTTACAAGAAGACAAATGGACCAAAAATTTAATTCTTGAAGAAAGTTATTCTTTATAAAAATTTTGCTTTTATAAATAATGTAATTCGGGAAGAAAAAAATGTTGATTTTGTATACGGAGTTTGTAAAAACTTAAAAAACATGTTTTTCTCCAAGAGTAAACTACCATTATTATGTAAGCAAAATATTATTAGGACAATCTGTTTAGCATTAAGTTTTATCGATAAACTAATAATACAAAATTTTATTGAACTTCATAAAACGCCTTGATCAGTTAAAAAATGAGTTGTGTAGGAATTAAAAGAAAGCAGGTGTTTAAAAATTAAATTATGCGGGTTTTTACAAAATTAATTTCATAAAACTTTTAAAACCACTGTAACATTATTAAAGTCATTTAAAATGCTATTCTACATAAATTTTCTGAATGATATTTTGCTAAATGAAAAATAAAGGTAGTTTACTCTTAAAAGAAAAATCACGTTTTTCAAGTTTTTGCGTACCTTGTGTACAAAATCAACATTTTCTTTTCGTAAATCATGTTTTTTCTTCAAGCAAAAATGTTTATCCAGAATAACTTTTATTTAAAAAATTATCTATTTGTCCTCTTGTAAACTCCATCCGTAGACAGTCTGTATGCTAACCCTATACTTGCAAAAATATCCCTTTGAAGGGTGTCACTTGGTATATAGTAGCCGCTGAATAGTTGTACTTTTGGCAAATATTAATAATAGTTTATTAAAAGAAATGTCTTATTTTAATCTAAATAATACTAGCTTAAAACATTGGTAGTGAATTTAGAAACATCCTGTATACCTTGCAGTATCAATATGGCTTTATTTAATATTTTACACAATATTTTCATATCATCATATAAATCAGAGCAAATAAAGACGTTTTTAATCCCAACTAACGTTAAAATATTGAACTCACAAAGAAATGGCAACCAACACAAATTCTTTAAAACCAACGTAAGCAAGTAATGCCGGCAACAACGCCGCGTCCGACAACATGGCTCAAGGCCAATGGGAGAAGTCGGCGAAATCCTTTAAAGTTTCGTCGAGTGTCATCTCTTGTTAAAACATACTTACTTTTTGCTATAGGGGTACCAAATTTGTAGACTAGTTTTTATAAAATAAAGGATGGCTCCCTACAAAACCAAGTTATTAAAGTACCGGGTGTCTAGTTTAAACCTATTTACACCCCCTTACCTTTGTTTTTATTGTCGTACAAATTAAATAATAACATTAGGTTTTTAAATATGTGGTTCTCAAAACAGTTATCAGATTTTATAATCTCTAAACAATACAGGGTATGACAAAAGGAATGTTTTTTGTTAATGAAATGCCCTGTTTAATTATATTACTAATAAAAAGATCTTTTAAAAAGCTTGAAAAAAACTATATTTTTCTAAAATATGATCATCCAAGTCTAAAATATAAGTGTAAATTTCAATTAGGTGGGTATGTATATTACCGCAATATTTGCCCAGTAATTTAATTTTTGACCATATTTCCAAAACCATTAGAGATAGACCTATTTAATATGGTATTTCTATATTGCTCTTTGAATTATCTTTTAAATGGTGAATAATTATACAGCGTGCTCCATTAAAAAAATTGTGTCGTGTTTATCTTAAGAGAAAAAGCATTCTGATAAAAAATACAAGTACGGATACTACGAATCAACCAAAAAGTTATAATTTTATTTCTTTTATACGTGAAAAAAGTTAGGAGGATGTAAATTTAATACGGTTCTAATGGAACTTAAAAAATATTCTTTATATTGGGATGTCCATATTTCGAAAACTAATTTAGATAGAAACGAGTATATCAAATGTGGTATTATAAAAAGATTTTTAAAAAGTCTCCTTATGATAAAATAATAAACAATAGAATGATCTATTTAAAAAGTCATTGCCGTAATCTGTATATCAAAGAAAATAATAAAAATCCGCTTACTGACTCGAAAACTACGAAAATAACCAAATAAAATAATATTTTTGTTTTTTTGTTTTATAAATATTAAAAAGTTAAGGGGCGAAAATTTATAAGTCGACACCCGGTATAATAAATTTCAATAATAATATATTGTTTCGCACCTTTATTTACATCCCATTAGACTACTGACTCATGAAAATAAAGATTTTTTATTTAACCTTTTTGTCTTTCTCAATTACTTTTGATAAATTTTTATGGTTTGTTGAATTTTGATTGCTCTGACGGGAGCAATAGGTATAAATTGGATGAAGCAAGCAGCAAAATTTTAACGACTTGTTTATGTTTATTTTAAAATATACGGAAAGACAACATAATTATAATTTTTTTCCTAAGGAAAATACTGGTCCGTAATATTTAAACGTAAGAATAAAACTTAATTTTTATTATCTACCATTCTTATAAGCCCAGGGCGTTTTTACATACACCGGCAAATATCTTTTTAATTAAAAAAAATTTAAAAACAAAATTGGTCAATTTACGATTTCTTATTTTTTTCTTTAAAATAACTCTAAGTGCGTTTTTACACACAACAGCAAAACTGATGCCAAGTTCAATATAAATAAATTAGTATTTTTTCACATAGCCCGTCCCGGCTAATTTGCCGCTGCCGTCGCCGGTTCCGGTTTATGCAGCCGGCGTTGAACTTGACAAGCGGAAGTGGGTCGACCCCGGCTTATCGATTTCACTGATTTGTTATGTATAGTTTTTCGCCCAAATAAGCTCCGTCAGCATAATCTACTAATAAAAATAACTCCTAAAGTCAATTGCTTGCAAGATAAACGGTAGTCGGACAACCACGGTCGTAATATGCCTTCACAATACGACCGTGCCCTCCCGACTACCGTTAATCATTTTATTGCAGGCAATCGTCTTTTATAATTATTTTTATTCATGCCGACTAAGCTTATTTGGGCGAAAAACTATATACTTTTACACAGGTTCTGACTTGCCGGTGCCGGGTAACGTTTGCGAGTTTTACGTTAATTTATTTCTGTCTTTTTAGTAATAATTTTCAATTCCTGGGCGGTTTGTGTATTGTAAAAGTCGTTGAATTTATAAAAAAAGGTGTTTTTTTGTTTTCGTTTTTCTTTACTTTTTATTGACTCTGATTTTTTAAATTTTAAATTCTTCTGATTTTGATCAATTATAAGGAGAAAACCGCAGCAAAAATAACCGCCAAGCTGCGGTTTTCTCCTTATAATTGATCAAAACCACCGGCGGTCGTTTGGCCAGTGCTTTTTTTTAAATTATAAATATTTTAAAATATAAAGCGCAATGTATTTTTTTATAATAAATTTAAAGTACCTCGGTTACAAAAATCTTAAGTCAACTTTTTTAGTGTAGTTTTTGAAATAGGTTGCTTTGCGTTTTAATGACCATTATAATTAAACTGCTTTGTGTTAGGTAAACAAAACAGAAGTTAAAATTATTATGTAATGGCTTAAGAATAGGCCCAACTTGTTGATATTATATGCAATGTTGCTAAGTGTAAACTTTAAAGGTAAAATATTTGTTTTTTTTTTTAAGTTTCCAAGTGCAGTTTATTTTTTAATATAAATACAATGCTCGTCTATAACTAAATTTTGTCACCTGCTAGAACTTTGTAAGTGTTGTTTCTAAAAAGGTTCATTTTATCTCGCAAATGGGAAGACAAAGTATAGTTAATATCTAATAAATTTACACAAGGTCTTTTAAGGTATGCTCAATTTATTAAATATTTAATCAGGAAATAACATCACTTAATTATATGGTAGGAGAGCTAGTGAACCCTTCAAGTAATCAAGTAACGTGGGCCTGTGGGGCTAGAAAACTTTTATTGTGATGAGTCATAGCATGCTAAGTACGACAATCATCACCCGGCGAGCATCAGCCCTGCACATTATCACATATTTTTAAAAGTTGAAAAAACTTGGCGCTGTAAGCTTGAAATTTTTCTAGGATTTAGTTCATTTATAGTATGGTTTCAAAAAAAATTGACAGGCGTTTTCACTGAGCACAAGTACCTGCCAGGAGAACTAAAAGGTGTGGTATACAGTGCATCTTTATTGTCTTCCCCCTTTAACTTTTTACGAATTAATTTAAAAAGGTAAACTTTGGGATATGAAATTAATGCATAAATACTATATTTAAAAGTAAAATTGACTGATTAAAATTTCAAGATGGCGGCTGGACGCCAAATTAAAAATAAAGTTAAATGAATATTGGGTCTTGTGGCACATTATTACAGAGCTCCTGACGAGTACTTTAAAACTTAAGAATATAAAATCAATACCTTTACCGAATACAAAATGGCGGTTTTTTAAAATTACCTAAATACCTGATTTGGATGGCCATATTTTCAAAACTAATAAAGTTAAATGTACCTAATGTCGAGTTTTCTTTAAACTGTTTTAAAGATCTTTTAACGGTGACAGAGGTGATAATATACAGGGTGAAAAAATAGGTATTTTATTAATAAGGCACCCTGTATATTATATTACTATTAACTAACTATGTACATCTTACTCTATTAGTTTTGGAAATATGGCCATCCAAATTAGGTATTTAAGTAATTTTAAAATACCGCCATTTTGTATTAGGTGAAGGTATTGACTTCATATTCTAGGGTTAAAAGTAAGGAGCTTTAGAATTATATGACACAAGACTCCTCTTTTCATTTCACTTTTTTTTAAGATGGCATCCAGCCTCCATCTTAAAAATTTTATCTATCAATTTTACTTTAAAATATAGTATTTATGTATTAATTTTGTATTCCAGAGTTAAATTTTTTAAATTGATCCGTAAAAAAAAATAAAAGGGTGGGACATTAAAGATATACTTGTGCTCATCAAAAACACCTGTCAATTTTTTTCCAAACCCTACTATGAGTAAACTAAATCCTGAAAGATTTTAAGCTTACAGCGCAATTTTTTTTTTTTTTTTTTTTAATTTCAAAAATATGGTCAATGATGTGCCGGGTTAATGCTTGCCAAGTGATAAGTGTCGTACTTAGCATACTATGTACTATGACTCATCACTATACAAATTTACAGCCTCACAGGCAAACTCAAAGAGTTTACTAGCTCTAGGACTAATAGTATTGTGACGTATATTTTTGAATACATACATAGGGTCACTTTACGTCACTTGGACAAATCTACCATATGGAACTATCTTCTTGGGACCATTAGACCGGTGGACCATTAAAACTAACTTAACATTTTTTTTTAGGACCAACTTAACTTATTGAACTAACTTAATTTAGTACGGGCATATCCCCCACTAGGAGTAGCCCGTACGGGGCGTAACTAAAACTTTACCTTTTACTTGACTTCACTAAGTACTTCTTATCTGATAAAAAATCTCCAGTGTTTGTTTTGCATTTCTACGCTACCCAGTTTGTTTAATGTTTTTATTTTATTATTATAAGAGTAACCTAGAAAATTGTTTAATTTATACTTTTATGACCTTGACACCTCACGTATATTTTTATGTACCAAATTTCCCAATGTTAAGTAAACTAATTAAAATGTATACTTATTTTAAAATTCCCAAAATGTATATTTTTAAAATTCCCAAAATGTATACTTTTTTTTAAACTAGGTGTTCACAGAATTTATATACACGGTGCCACTTTATATAAGCAATTTTGCCAACGTGTGAAACACAAACGGTCCAAAGCAACAACTGATGCGTCAGGAAATGTTTATATGGACGGAATTCTTTTTATTATCTATACCTGCTACTGTTCTACACACTAAATCAGTAAATCGGAAGCATTGAGCTGGCATGACGTGTATATGGCTTAAAATTTATTTTTGCCTTCGTATAACAAATCTATATGGTTACAAAGAAAGTCAAATGTAGAAGAGATGGCAACGATTTCAATTTACGTCGGCTTTAGTTTTAAAACGATCCGTGTTTGGACGGCCTAAAACCTCGTCATTTTTATCTACTCCGCAAACTTAGTCCGCTTTGTCATAGTAGTGTCAACGCAATATTAACTACTTGGTGTCTCTATCTTTAGCAATTAGGCAATTCCCAATAAATTACTTTTTTTTTAATAGGTACTATTATAAGGTGGGTAATAAATTAAACTAAAAAAAAAGGAAATTAATTACGTTATTTAGTTAAAAATTTATATTAACAGCTTTTACTTCAGCCTATTAACAGTTTTGTTTCAAATAAAGACCAAATACATTACCTAGGGTAAGTTACTCAGATGGGGTAGTGGAGACTCATAGCAAAATCTCAAAGTCTAATTGTCACTTATTTTTTCTAATCCGTCCTGTGTTTAAATATTAAATTTGCAGTTGTTAATTTCGATTTCTAAACGCACCGGACCCTGTGGTTGATTAATGATTAATGTTTTGACCTAGAAATTATTTTACTTGCAGATTTAAACCCTGAAATTATCACAATATGTGATTTTTTTCTTTTGTTTTATTGTATGCTATTTTATAGTGGGTGTCTATAGTATTAATAAACCTTTTAAAAGTACAAAAGCAAAAAAATGCTATTTCTTAAAATTTATATATCAAAAACAACCTCAGAAAATACCGCAATTTATTCGCCATCGTTATTAACAACTTCACGTCTTACAAATAAAAGTTTTACTGTTCTAAGTGAAACAAAAGTTACAGCTGGAAGCTTTTAAAACCGAAGAATAAATAAAACTCTTTTAAAATGTAGGGATTGTCCGTTAAACTTTATTTATTTTAATTAAAGAAATTATAGCAAGATATAGACTTAAGGTTATTTCATTTAAATATTTTTTTTTACTTTTAGTACAACGTGAATTACAAGTATGATGTGTATATATAGGGTGTTTCCTAAGTACGGTACGAAATTTAAAAGGGTGTTTTTATGTCTGTTTATGAAAAGAAGTTCCATTAACATATGTCCGGACTTGCTTTATTTCTAAAATACAAGGCGTTAAGGTTTTTAAAAAAGTTAATGTTTTTTAATATCTTAAAACCTCTTAACTTGATTTGGCTGAAAAAGGTTTAAAGAAAGTTTACCTATTTATTTTTTTAAATTTTATGTTTATTTGTTTCTTTTTTGTGATCAAAAGATAATAGATAAAAAATAAGAAACTTTTCAGTACGTATTTTTATATCCTTTATGGTTATTGTTGAAAGTACGTGGCAAAATATAAATGAAAACCCTGTACATACATTGCGGTTTTTAAAAGTTTCCTCCCTCTTTACTCTTGAATGGGTCAAGATATCAAGATTGGGTAAAATTTGTGTAAAATAGTGTCACCTAAGCTACTTTTTAACAATAAACAAATTTTGGTCACGTGGTCCAGTGTTAAGGAACACTTGCAATTTTTTTATTAAATTTTTTATTAAATAGAAATGGGTGTCATGTATTACTTCGTTTTAAAAACTTAACGTCACTTTGTTTTTAAAAAACGGCCCAGCCTTTCTAGACCCACAGGGCAATTTTATTAATACCGCACTGTTTGTACGGTATTTAAGCCAAAATTTAAAACGGTTGGGCAGATTTTTAAAAACAAATAGCCGTCGAGTAGGGAATTAAAGGACCTTTAAGACGAGGTACTACATGACCCCCATTTTTATTTAAAAACAAAGTTGCTAGTGCCCTCTTGGTACTAGGCCCCGTGACTGAAATTATTTTTATGCCAAATAGTAGTTTAAGTGACACTCTTTTACCAAAATTTTAGCCGATCTTGATATCTTGTCCTATTTAGGAAATAAAGTGGGGGGAACCATTTTAATATCCTAACTGTAGAGTTATCGACGGTGAGTTTTCTATTAAAAGATTTCCAAAACTACTAAAGACAATCTTTAAGTTTTGGCGTATAATTTAGGTGATCTTTATATGAAAAATATATTATGTTTCTATGATTTGCGTATCAACCTTTCTATTTATTGGAACACTCTATATATTATTACAATTTGGGATTCTGCGCACGATTATAAGCAACATTTTGTGTAACATGTTCTTCTGTTTAAGTGTAAGCATTTTTGACACATATATTTATCAAAAATGACTTTTAAAAACCAAAAATATTTGTTTTTTTTTGTAAGCTTGTCCCAGACACTACGTGCTTTGGGAAATAGCAAAGTCTAGATTGTCGGTTTTAAAATAATCATAGGCGCGGACGATCGAGCCGCTGTTACTGCAGCTTCCATCATTAAGGTGGGGACACAAATAACAACACCGAGCTTGATTTCACGGTGATAGAGGAAAGTAGGGCAAATTAATTCGGAAAAATTCAACAGCACCTTCCATGCCCTCAAAATAATACAAAGCATTTTTGTCAAGCTAACTCTATTGTTTTATGCATGTATATCTCTTTGTTAAAATAAAACAGATTTTCCCACTTATCTCTGTTCTTTTATTCCAAACTTAGGAGCAGTATAGGCAAAAGTCTGGCCACATAAAACCGCATTAATGTCCCACAAACCCGCATCGTAGCACGCCCGTGTCTCGTACGGTCTAAAACATGCCCACCAAATGAAATCATACCTGGATCGAATAGCGCCGATGTTCCCCGAACTAAGCTTTGAGTTTACGGGCGTCACCTTTTATTTCAGTTTAGTTGTAAACAAACAATACAAGAAAAAAGTGATTTAATAGGTATTCAAAAGTGTATAATTATTTGTATTGTTACATCTTGTGAATATTATGTGAGTAAAATGTACCAATACATTGTTATTATTTGTTTTTAAGTTTTTTCAAATGAATATTTCGAAAAATCAGATAAACGAATGTTAATTTACCTGTTAAAATGCGGTGCCAAGTATGTGGTCGGGCACGAAGCGGTGATATTAAGTCTACGGTATTTGGTTACAACGGTAAATTTCAAAATCAAGACACGGCCGTGCTAAGGTGCCGGATTCGGTGTGGTTATATGTGGCTTAACCTTAAAACTATGTAACCTTATTTGTAAATTTAACTATGATCAGGTGTAATTTAAAGCGTGGTGTAATTGACTTATATTACTGCATTTTAAATAAATACAAAATTTTTTCACAGCATCCCCCTACATTATATCAGAGAAACGCACGGCCACGGGCTCGTTGCGGTTATGTAGGGCTTGACCTTAAGGCTTTGTACATAATTAAAAAAATACATTTAAAAGCCAAAAGAGAAGATGGTGGATGTTATCCTTAAATAAAAGTCGCCAAAGGTACGTAAAAGTAAAATGCATCTTCTATTCATTTCCTTAAGGAAAAAGATTGCTATTGTGCGTATTTTTAAACACTTATTTTTTATTTTTTTAAAAGCATGCTTTACATTTACCTGTTTAAGGTACGATAGCTATGGATATAAAGAACGTATTCATTTTTTCAGATATAGAATTATATGGATATGTTGCAAGGCTTGATGAAAGAACCATCTGGAAAATTTTGAAAACTTTTGCAGAATGTCTGCGATGGATTTTAAAAAGCTTCTTAATAAAACAAGTCTTTTTATTAAAAAATCTCACAAAGGAACGGTAAGTTGAGACTTTGCGATACTTGGCCTCTGGAGACAGCTTTGTTTGCCTTTCCTATTTGTTTAGAAAAAAAACATGTTTAAATGTTTATTTTACGCATCGGTAATTAAATTTTGATTTTTGTGATTTTGATCTGTAGGATTCCAATGTATTTTTTTTGACAGAGATCCCAAAATTTATTTATAAAATCGTTGTTTTACTCCATTTTTAAACACTCAAGCACAAATTGGTGCTGCACTGACAATATATTAACGAAGCAAGAGCAAACCGTCCAGGAGCTTGCATCGAACGCAGTTTACCAAACTGCGCGTCCTTTGATGTGGAATATTTTACCGACAGTCAGCTGGAAAAAGTTCGTACTACGGCGAAGTGCGAATGTTGGGCGAAGCGTGGTAAAGCCACTCTTCCACACGCTCCACGAAGTTTCTTGAATGCCGAATATTTGTAGTGTCTAGAACCGACATTAGAAATATCTTGCTATTTAATTTGAAATAACATTCTTGTGCAACACAACTTACTCTAACTAAATTTTAATAAAGTTTAATTAAAAAATTAAAACAGGGTTTTTAAAAATCAGATTTAAAATAAAATTAAGAAAAGCACTATTTTTTTTAAAAATAGATAAATGAAATAATAGACAAATTTATTATTTTTTTAAAATCCTATTTAGCAAAAAAAAAAAAAACATAAAGCTAGATTTGTTTAAAGTTGTTAATTTTCAAGAGTTCTAATTTTTAGGATATTTTTAAATAAATATTTTTATTTGGCTAATAAGCCGCAGATTTAAAGTTAAGTTATATTATTTGGTTTTTCTTCATAATTAAAATATTTAATAAAAATTTTATTACAATAAAACTTTAATTTTCCTAATATTATGAGGGACTATTCTGCCTTTGCAATATTGTAATAAAAATTATGATTACCTTAAAAGAAATACATTTACATTGTATTATTTTATATATTTATAATATTTAAGAAAATTTAGGAAAATACTTACATTTTATTAATTATTTTATATTAAATATTTCATTATTTATGTATTTTTCTTTAAGTAATTTTGATTTTTATTATATTTTTGCAAAAGAATAGCCTCTTATATTACTAAAAAGTTAAAGTGTTAATACAATATTTATTAACCTTTAATTAGGCGCCTAGAGAATTTTACTTAAATTGAAACCGAAATATCTTAAAAACGGTTGCTTGTAGCAATATTTAATTGGACAAAAATTAAATTTGTCTTGGACTTAACAAAAATATATTATAATATATTTATTTTACCACTTTCCGATCACACTAATAAAGATTTAATCTTTTCTTGAGTGTTAGAAAATATTCTTTGATGTAAAGGAGACGTCTCCTAACTTATCATGCACCCTTTTTAATTTTCTTATTTACTCCTTTAATTAAAAAATCGTGTAAGCAAGCGTTTATTTTACTAGGAAACCTATACTACCTATTTATTAAAGTCAAAGTTAAAATTTTGTACGATTCGGTAATTTCATAGACTGTTAACTTCGGCGAACTTTAAAAAAAAATATGTTTGATTATGTTGTTAAGCTTAAATTTCATTACGTTATTTCTACAAATAAAAACTAAAGCTATATGTAGAATTAAAATGGATTATGTAACTAAATAAACAATAATATGTAACACGAACGGTTTATATTTCACTACTAAGTATTTATTGGACCAAAACCGGCAGAAATGTTAATAATACATCCCGCAATTATACAAATATTATTGGAAATTTGATATGTTATAATTGTAGTCATGTTAAAACTAAAACGCTAGACAGGGTGTATCTACGAGTCTCATAATTAAGTGTGAACTTCTTTATTAAATCATTTACGATGTTAGTTAGATTTGCAAACTAGTAAATTTTTTTAACCATGACGACTGCAAAAATCTAAATAAGAAATCGTCAAAAAATTATTATTGATATATTGAGTTTGGTCTAGTTAGCCCTAGAAGGCAAATTTAAAAACAAATTTTATAGTTAAAATTAATGTTAATGGGTTATGACCCTCTTATTGTCTAATGGTACTAAGCAAATAGGCACATATTTATTTTTAAACACTTTTGTTTTTAATTTCTGGTAAATATGTACATTCGAAAAATTGAACAATTACTTAATTAAAATATGCTCTACAGTAAATGTGAAAAGTCTCCATTATTGTTTAGGCATTAAAATATGGCCCTTCCACCAATAGGCGTAATATAGGATGTCCAACTATATTTTAACCCATTTTGATTGCGAATAATTTTAGAACAAATAAAGTTATTAAAAGCGGTTTTTGAAAAAAGCCAAAGACTTTTAAAGGCTTTATTGTATCTTTACCATTTGATTGTAATTTTTATAATTACAAAAGCAAATATGCCGGTTCTCCGATATAGGGCAACTTTGTTATTTTAAATGGAGCACCAAGTATATTTTTCTTCTGTCCTAAAATTTAATATAAAAAAAAATAATAATAATAAAAGCTATTGTTAGTATAAAAAATAATGGAATTATTATTCTTCTAGAAAAATTGTAATTAATAGCAATTAAGTATATTATTTAACAAAAAAATTTGCTACAAGAGAAAGATTTTAGGAATGTTCAAAAATATACATGGTGTTCCATTTAAAATTATAAAGTTGTCCTAAATCGGCCATTTTGTTTTTGTGTTAAATAAAAACTTTAAAAGATCTAATGTTTCCTGCAAAAACCCCATCATGATTACTTTATTTGTACTTGAGTTATTCGTAGTCAAAGTGGGTCAAAAAATTTAATTCGACATTTTTTAATTTCTCGCAGCAGTGCAAAAAGTGGTGTAGAAAGGTACTTTTTCGAACTAGTGCG
This sequence comes from Listronotus bonariensis, assembly GCA_014170235.1. Classification (NCBI taxonomy): domain Eukaryota; kingdom Metazoa; phylum Arthropoda; class Insecta; order Coleoptera; family Curculionidae; genus Listronotus; species Listronotus bonariensis. The sequence goes on along the minus strand of JACEGR010002720.1, from coordinate 74,202 downwards.
GAAAAGTTAATTTTTTAGAACAAAAAAAATATGTGTAGCATTTCTTTTTAAATTCAAATACATAAAGTGCTGAAATATTTTATTTTTTTATTGAATTAAATAAATAGAAATTTTTTATTTATAAACAAGGACTTTTATTTAAAAAAAAACTTTTTAATTTTTTATTGAAATTTAAAAAAGCATAAAATATGATTTTTGCTAGATTCTCAATGTCATGTTATGTTCAAAAACATAATATCCTAAATCAAACCAATTTTGACTCACTAATTAGATAGGACAAAGTTTAATAACGGTGTGTGTCTTGAGAGAGCGCTGTTTAAGAGGTCACATTTTAAAGGAAAATTAAATTAAGTGAGCACTAAAACAAAACAAAACAGAATTTGGTGTCCTAATTGGTCTAGACAAGGTTTTAATTTTTAGAAATTATGCAAGACGCCGTACGTTAATATCGCTTCATTAAAAAAAACAATAATGATTTAAATAAATTAAGTATCATAAATGAATAAAATTGGGGAAGCTACTACTGACGTATGAGTTATGTGCGTTAGTTTACAGCCTTTTTACAAAAAAGTGTTAACTAATTGTAATAACCAAACACGCTACCAAGGTCATTCACAATAAAGTTTATTTTGACAGATCCAATTTCTATTTCGACAAGTATTAACAAATTTATTTTTAATGTGTGTCATTGACAGGAGCCTTTTGGCAAATGTAACATAACATTTTTATAAAATGTATTTTTGGCAGGTATTATTCATGGAAAACACACATTTAGATAAGCAGTGGATCTTTACGACCTCGCGCAGTAAACAAATAGGTGCGTTTACAAGTATGCGTATTTTAAAAGTCATGGACAAATACAAAACTTACTTACAATCTCTCACCGTACTCCTCGTACTCCGAACGAACAAGCTAGAAAACGCATTTATAAAATTACGCCCGATATTACCTATAGACCGTTTGGCACCAGCGCGTAAACATTTGATAACGACAAATAATGACTATGGTAGGGGAGCCCAAGGGGGATTTCTGAAGTAACTACAGCGCATCAGAAAAATATACCGGAGGATACCTTGTACCTGATTAAATACCTCCACCCAATATACAGGGGCGATCGTAAAAACAAAAATATATCCATCAGAAATTGTTGTGTTCGTCAGATAAAGATAGGGTAAGTTAATTACATGCTAAAGAGTGTATATTTTACTAATCTGATAATTTGAGAGTGACGTAAAAAAGCGGAGGGCTACAAAGTTATAAAAAAACCTCATTTTAACATGCTCGAGCGTGTTTATTTAAAAAAAAAATATGAATAACCAAAGATATATATTTCAATACGATTTGTACGATTTTCACAAGCCAAAACAATAAAAATATTTTTTGACATACTTTAAAGTCTGTAGCTGCTTAACGCCCCGATTAAAAGGTATAATTTATATAGCATTTTTTTCTTATCATTTAAGTGAAAATATTAAGAATCTATTAAGATCATAATCAATTTTTAACAATTTTTTTGACGAGCATATATTTTAAACTTTTTTGTTTAGGGTGCTTATTCTAACTAATGTCATTTTTACAAATTTAAAATTGCAAAACTTAGAAGTTATTATAAGGTCATTCCATTATGGCCGGTGCAACATTTAGACATATAAAAGTATATAAGTTGTATGTAATTAAATAAAAAATATTTTAAATAAAATAGGTCTTTAAACGTCTACATTTTATTATTATATTGGTTTAACTTTATTTTAAAATAATATCTTAAAAGCCAGGAGAAATTTGGCCCTACCTTTTCAGATCATAGACAAAAAGACGCATAAATCTGTTAATTGTGATATAATAATTATGTTATGCCTAAATATTTTGTAAGGTATTTAACTAACAAAGTATATAAAATAAAAAATTTAAACAAAACAAAAATAGACAATGAGTTCTGCATGTTTAAGCTATTCGCGGGTGTTACATCAAATTATTGCTGGTGCAACCAGTCTTTTAAGTGCAAATAAACATCACTTCTATTGATATAGGAATAAAATAAGAATTCAAATATTTATTATAACCTGGTATACTTTTGTTGTTGTTTATATTAGTTATTGAAATTTAAATCTTAGCAACAATTGTTAATAAATAAAATAAATTAAATATTATTTCGACATTTTTCTTTGCACTTATAATAAAACAAAAGCAACTAATAGCGTGATTTAAAAATTCTTGTCGCGTATCGTCTATAGCAAAATCACCCCATATTTAAAAAAAATGTTGATAAACGTGTTGTCCACTTAAAACAGGTATATTTGGATTAAATTTAAATGTTACATGTGTTAATAAAGTAAACCTTTTGTGTTTATTTATAAGTATAAGTTTTCTTTTCCGTAAATATTATTTCTATAAAATCTAAACATTTTAGCTTGCTTAGCGCAAAAATTAATTTGTGTACAAAATGTCAGCGCAATTAGGCAACGCGATAAAACAGTAAAGTTTGAAAACAGACTTGAAGCTCTTTAAAAACTTAATTACATTTACCCTTTAAAACATTCTTGGCAGTTTGCAATATTTAAATTGGAAAATTGGAATTTGTAACTCTATCAGCATCCCTTTGCTTTATTGGAAATAGGTTTATTTCAATTTAACACATACTATGCGAAACTTCTAATGATGTAGTATGCATAGTTTGCCATATTGACTAAATTGACCTTTTATTTAAAATAAGTATACATATGTGTATACAGGGTGATCATTTGCACTATTGCTTACTTCTTTATTATTGGAGATACAAAGTCAAATAAATTAGCAAGGTTGAACATTTTGTTTTTCGCTGATTAACGTACTGCCAACAAAAAACAATTAAACATTGGGTTTTTAATTTATTGCAAAAGATATACTTCTTTAAAGTGGAACAACCTGTATATTATATCACTATTTAAAAGTTCCAATAAAGGACTTTAAAACATGTCCTTATGTGTTTTATCCAATTTTTAATAGTTTCGGAAATACGGCCATCCTAAGGAATTGAAGAGTAAACTAACATTAAATAAACACCCCGTATATTGCATTACCATTAAATAAATAATTTAAAAACTTAGAAAAATACTGATTGCAAAAAAATTGCCTTACAGCAAACTGCACCATAACTTTGTAAGAAAAACACTTCACACAGGGTGTAAAGAGGGGTGTTTTTAGAAGTAAAAATGTTTTTTTGCAATTTAAAGGTAAACAGTAAATCCTATTAAAAAAGTTAAACGTAAAAGTAGTCGACAATAAAAAAACCTACAACTTATGTTAAATTATAATTATTTTTACCCTAAGCTCAAAAATTTTTGAGAAAAGTAAAAAAACTGTTTTTTTGTTTTCAATTTTCTCTTTTAACAAACTAGTTTGATGAAGCTGAAATTTGGAGAATATATATTTTATTATACTTTAAATATACTGTATTTTTATTAATAAATATCCAGCCGTTATTATGAAAACTTACTTTAAAAAAAAATCAAAATTTTCAACCGCCATTTTAATTATTTTTTTAAATCAAAAATGATCCGCTATGTGCTTATTTTTTTCGTTTTTGTTAACTTTTAATGAAGGTATTGTTATAAATAAAAATATGAAAAATGACCTAGTGCAAAGTATTTTAGTTTTAAAAATAGAACAAAATTGTATAAGTTAATGTTGTAGAGAATTGAATTTTAGATTAAAATTTTTTAGTTAAGAAATTAAAAAAAAAATGTTTATTCTCAATTTTTCATCTTATGCACTTAAATACTCGATACGGCGAAGCAAGTTTTACCATAATCTTTAAAATATGTTAATTCTTTTATTTTAAATTTTACTTCTTTAGGCGCACTAAATAAAAATTTAAACTGTAAAAAATGCTAACAATATTTCTACTTTTACATTATTGCTTTAACTTTGAATTTAAACCTAAACTTAAGTTCTCTACAATAATTTTGATCTATTTTTAAAATAAAAATATTTTTCACTTAGATTTATAGTTGAAACTTGCCTTGTATAATGCCAATAAGAGCAAACAAATTTTGTTTTATTTGTGCTTTTGTAACACCCATTCTGGGTCACACTGTGTACCTGTAACCAACTTTTCCATTCAAAATGTTTTCAAACTTTTTAAAATATAAAAAAAAATCAAAAATTACAATTTAATTAAATAGTAATTATCTTCGACGAAAAAAAAACAAAATATACGAGTTTAATGATAAATGTCAATATTTTGTGTTTTTATTTCTCTTTCAATTTTTGACGTGACAACGTCTTATAATTCGATGGACCCGACTGCACGACCTAAAAACATGACTCATGCAGCGTTACCTCGCGCGTTCCATTTAAGGCTTGAAGTGCAAGCGAGAGCGCGGAACAAGCGACAAAGAGGCACAATCTTCGTGTTCGACATCTGTTTTTCTCTTACTTAAGTAAGCGTGCAGTGAAAAATAAATTTAAATTAATCAAAATCGCGGTTGAAATTTTTTTGTAAAGTAAGTTTTCATAATAACGCCAAAAATTTTTTATTGATGAAAAAATACAGTATATTTAGAATAGAAAAAAGTATATCTGCTTTTTGTAAAAGATAAAAATTAAAAACCTAAAAAACAGTTCTTCTTTACTTTTCTTAAAAAATTTAAGGTTAGGGTAAAAATGTTCATAACATAAGTTGAAGACAATTTTTTTTATGACCTTTTCTACTGCTATTTCGCCTGAGCTACAAAAGTTTAGTGTCGAAGATAAAATAGGCATTATATCCACTATTTTTAGATTTGAATGGCCATATTTCCAAAACTTTAAAAGAAAGATGAAATGTGGTATAAAGCTCTTTAAAATATTTATTTAATGGTGATGCAATATACAGGATGTTCTATTTTTAAAATGCCAGTTTAATATCAAATTCCCGAGGATGCCATATTTTCGAAACTATTTAAAATTTGATATAACACATATTTTTTTAATGCTTTTTGATAGATCTTATGAATGATGATATAATATACAGGGTGTTCTATTAAAAAAAAGTACATTTTGTGCAATAAATCATAAACCATATGTTAGTTGCTTTTCTGTTGGCAGCACGATAATCAGCGGAAAAAAAAACTACAACTTTTAACATAACAACTAACAACAGAATAACTTAATCGACTACGTATCTTAAATAATAAAGAAGTTAGCAATGGTGCCGACTTAAGTTTGATTACCCTGTGTGTATAGAGGTATGTTTGGTCAAATCCTATTATTTTCGCATAAGAAATCTTATTTAGCGGTCAACCTGTTTAAAGCAAAAAAAACAGATTTTTAAAGTACTCCTAAAAATTGGCTTTAAACCAGGCGTAAATAAATACCACTTTAAGTTTTGCATGTGTTGCAGAAGACCTGATGTATTTACTGGTGGCAATAGATTTACGATCTTAACATAGAAAGCCAAATATTTATTACCAATTATGAAGCTGACATGTGAATGATTCTAAATATTTGCGAATAATATTTGAATGCTCTCGAAACTTCGAAGCGGACTTTAATAATGCAGAACATAATTTATTAGAGCTATAAAGATAAAATTACTGCTTAAGCAATTAAACGGAATATAAAAATTAAGTAATATTTACAACTAACTTTATTTTTGAGTATCTTGAAATAAAATACTTAGGTCAAATTATAATGGGTAGTTTGCCGAATTAAAATAACTAAATAAATAAAGTGCATTCCAATTAAAAGGAACCATCACGTATAATTCCGTTATTTGTATAAGTATAAAAATCCCGAAACATGTCAATTTTCATTTTTAGGAGGACATATTCTTGTGTCAAAATTTATTTGTTAGGGATTAAGTAATACCTCGGTATTTATTTACTTTAAAGATAGAGTAACAACAAAAACTCTAGTAGTTTGTAAAAAGTCGTTGGTGTTATTTTTAGCTGTATTTAAAATACAAGTTACAAATTTAAACTGCACTTACAGCTGCAAAAGTTTTATAAACGACAAATAAATGAAAAGCTTTTAAAACAGAATTTAATTTTAAAACTGGTTTGCCGAATTACTTACAATTCAAAGGATTTGCATTTATCAACAGAACAAAGAACACCAAAGCTTTTGTTTGTGAGTTTTAATTCTTTAAACATTATTATAAATCATATTTAAAAATAATTTAAAAACTTTTACTTCCAAATGTTATTACTAAATATTCCTTTATGAACTCAGCATCGCTTATACTAAAAAGGAAAAATCGTTTCAAGTTGTAACTGATCGCAAGAATACTTTAACTAGACTTTATATTCTTTGACAAGTCCTTTTGTAAGTCGAGTGTGCGAAATTATTTTATGGCATTTTCGTATTGTTTCTTATAATTTTTGCTTTATGTCTGAAAAAAAGAATGTAATTACAACGAAAATTTACTGTTTAAAAATTTTAGTTTTGTAGTTAAATTATGTTTAGTATACAGGGTGTTTCAGAATATAGTACTGAACTAATATACAAAATATGAAAATAATATGACAAGTTCTTTTAAGGTTAAAGTTGTTTTTGCCAAAAATTATGGATATCGAAGAGGGGTTTCTCACGTCGTATCAGCTAGATGCGTTTAATTTAGCGTTTACGTGGTAAAAACTAGTAGGCGAAGATTAGCCAATGAACGCCTGCATTCCTGATAGGATGACCCACTGGGCTTGCTTTTACCCATGAACATTTTTTTGTGTATGTTTTATTATTATTATTATTATTATTATTATTATTATTATTATTATTATTTTTGATTTACAACAGTAACATTAAATTTATTGCCATTATTATCATTTTTAATATTTTATCGTCGTTTATACGTCGATTTTTAGTTCTTTAATTACTCATTTTAAATTTTTTTGGGTGTTTTGGGGGTTTTCTTTAGTTTGTTTTAGAAAAAACAATTAGATTTGGCGTGTACCCAAATTAATACCATCAATTCAAGGAATCCGCCCAAGCAATACACAACATATTTTCAATAAAGAAGATAGACCTCTAAATATTAGTATTAAGGTCTTAAAACTTAACGATATTTTCTTTTTGTCACCCCTAACAATATTTTCGATATATTAAAAAACAAAATTTGACAATATTTTTTGCCCAGGAAAAAAATTGTATATCATACTTAATTAAATTTTATAAAAGTGTTTAGATAGAAAAATGTCACACTTAATTAAGTTAAAAAATTTAAACTTCCAATGAAGCCCAAAAATAAAGTATCGTGTAGCCTTAAATTTTAAATGATTTTTACCCCTGGAATCTGGTAGTTGTTAATAAATAAATAATAAAATATGTGCATATTATATGCACCTAACACAAACTATAATTAATTTCGCAATATTTTTTAACAAAATAATATTTTACGTTATAACGATTAAAAAAGCCTTGATTTTTAAAGGAATCTTAAGTAAAAGCGGTAAATTAGATTATCTTAATAAATTAATGCAGGTAAAATAATAAAGCTTCTTTGTAAGGTGCTGAGCACATAAATCATCGTTGGTGATTAATTTACGAGCATATAATTATCCAATTGAATACAAAATATAAGTATAGTAAGATAAACAGAAAATTACTTTTCTCAAATATTAATATGTATATTGCATTAAAAATATAAAAATAAAATTTAGGTTTATCCAGGATCAGACAACTTTAGTTGCAGCCCTAAGATATTTTTTTCCGCAAACTGCCATTATTCTGTAAAGTAAGATGAACAAGGTATTTATTTTTTGGTTGGGATTATAGGGTATAGGCTTAACGGTAAGGGATACAAAAAAAATAAGATATGTGTCCTTTTTAGGGTTTAGTTTAGTGGGGTAATTAGATCCACGCTAACCTGATTGGTTAAGAAGATACAGGATGAATTCTAAAATTCGTCGATTTTAATTTTTCCTATTACTTTAGACATTTTTAAAAAGAACCAAAATTTAAATATAAAAGTTTTATAAGTTCTTACGTAATATCTAGTGGCATACCTAAAATAAACATAAATGTTTTAGTTTTTGAGATATAACCCAAACTTGATTTTTTAGAATGGGATACCCTGTATCTAATTATTAAAAAAATTCTTGCAATTACAATAATATACTGAATAAGAAATAGGTAAAGGTATATCGGCCAGTAAAGCAACAAGAAAGGATGTACGTGAGTCATCATGTTTACATGCCGATATTTGCGTTAGACTTATTTAGCTAATCCATTTTAACACTTAATATTTTGCTTTGTTTTTAACAACAAAATAATAATTGAAAAAAACATATGTACTGTTTTTTGATGCTTAAAAACATAAATTTTAACTAAATCTAATAATGTTTACATATTAAAACTTAAATAATATTAAAAAAAAATAGTTTACACATATTACCTTAGCAAAAAAAATATATAATTATACCTTTTTTTTCTCTTTTTATAATTTTTAATTATATAAAAGTAGTATATTTTTGTTAAAGTTAGTTTGTTAGTTTAAACCACCCATATAATACAGCAAAAATAATGATTTTAAAAAGTATAACAAAAAATTAAAACAACTATAGTTAAGTCCATCCGTGGCCAAACGGTATATACTAAAATAAATTTTAACCCTTAAAGATGTTATTTTCATAAAAATATTTGCTTTGTCTGAAATAATAAAAGCTATAATGAAGTTTGCCTTAGGATATACAAGGTGGTTTAGAATCGGGAAAATATTACTTAAAAAAAAGAAAAACATATTAGGACGACCTTATTTAAAAGTGCAAAGAAATAATTAAAATAGTAATTGTATTTTTTTTAAATTAAGTAAAAAAAAGCTTTAAAAAGAATAATACTATAATATAAAGGGATATTAAAAAAACTATCATAAATATTTTTTAAACTACCGATTTAAATAGCGTAGAAAAGTAATAAAACTTATAAATTTTGTTTAATAAATTGTTACCTTTTATGTGACTACCTATACAGGGTGTTTCATAATTGCGATAAGAAAACTTAAGGGTGTATTCCTGAGCCACTTTTATAAAAAAAAAATCATATAAAGATGAGTCCTTAAATTTCTTGGTAAAATGCATCCCACGCAGCTACTTATGGCCTCACTAATTAAAACTAACCAGAACTAACTAATTAAAATTTTATAAGGCATTTTAGGGATATTAAAAATTAGATTTTATTTTAAAATTTTAACACCTTTTTATCTTAGATTCGAAGCCTATGTTTAAATTAACTTTTTTTTTATATTGTCCCAGGATTACGACCCTAAATTTTCTTACCGCAATTAGGTAACACAATGTTTAATACACTTTAACTTTACGTGTTGGTATATGCCTAATAAAAGTTAAATCAATTATTTACAAAAAAAAACATTTATTTAGTTAATACCCTATTTTTGTAAATAATTATAAGCAATTAAAAAGGTCGATAGGACTTTTGTATTTATTTTTAACTAAACATTTTCACAAATGTATCTTATACATTTTTTTTATCTTTGCGATACTCAAGCACCCTATATATTATATATATAAGTATAGCTTTTATCATTTTTAATAAAACAAAAACCTTTATAAAAAATTTTTTTGTCGAAATATAAAGAAATACAGGTATAGTTAATTTCATCCGTGGACACACTGTACATATAAATTTTTATTGCAAAAATATAATTTTATACAATTTTTATTTAAGATATACATCTGTTTTTTTCTAAACCATACGTAAAGGGAAAAAAATAGATAGAAAAAAAAATAAATACCTCTTCTTAACTGTTTAATTAGGTAGTTTAAAAAATAAACGTTTTTTGATTTTCTTTTAAACTTTTTTTAAACAATTTTTTTATTTTAAATTACTTTAAAAATTGGTTATGGGGTTTTTATTTTAAAACATAAAAAATTAAAAAGAAATCAGTTATAAAATATTTTTTATTTTCAGGTAAGTTTTTATCAACTTTTTCGATTTGGTAAGTACTTTTATATATATGATAGTTTTATTTAAAATAAAAAAATTATATAGATTAAAACACTTACCATTTTAATAATTTTTACTTTTAATACTACCAGAGCTTCAATTAGTACAGAACATTTTAGTTAGTAGTTAGTATACCGGGTGCCCACGAGATCACTTTCCGGCTGTAATTAGATACTGACGAAACTTGGTAGGGTTGTAAGACTTACGAAAAATCATTTCTAGGTGTATTCAGGGCGTAACATAATAAAGTGATTTTAATTTTAAGATAAGATTCCTTGTAATTTTAGGTAAAAAGTCCACATAAACATATGTCCGGAGACGCTTTGTTTTCAAGATACAGGGCGTTAAATTTTTTAAAAGTTGGTATTTTTAAATATTTTAGAAACGATTTGGTTAAAACTTGGTGCACTCATTTAGTATAATAAGGCGCCACATTTATGTTTAATTTGTTATAGTTTTGAAAATTTAGCCATTATCAGAAGTTCGATAATAAACATTTTTAAATAAAACACAGTGTATATTGTTATCACCAGTAAAAAAACATTTTAAAGAAATTTAAGAAAATACCACATTTTAAATGATTTTCCCCAATGATTTTGGAAATATAAGCTTCCAAATTATTTCAAACACCTAGATCAAAACAGTAGAAACTCAAAATATTTTTTTCGTGAGATGTGTAGTTAAAGTGGTACCTGGTACTTACTTAAGCCACTATTAGTTAAATTTTAAAGTCATTCTTCGCTTCTATACTGTAATTAAGTTTGTAAAAATGTATTTCATTTAAGTCGGGCCTAAATATAAACGTAAACAAATTAAATTTAAATAAACAAATTGCCAGCATTGCCACCCAGATATTTCATTTATCAAGCGTACACCCCATGTTTTTTTTTTGAATTAAAAGCCTTTAAAATTTAATAACCTTTACCGAAAATTAGTCACAAAATCAAGTTTTACGCAAAAATAAGGTAGGTGACCTCTCTTTTTATTTATTGTACATACTTCTTTTTTAACACGCTTTTATTAACTTGGGTTGTAACTATCTATATATGTAACGGAATCTTTGAGCCTAATTTTTACCAACTTCCAGCGATTCAATTTTTGAAACTTTGCACACATATTAAGGACCGATGACAATGTAATAATTTAAAAACAGTATTCCGTTAAGTTCCAGCATTTTCCAGGAAAACCGGAAAATTGAAAAATCGTACGTTCTGGCGGAGGCGCCAGATTAGACAATTGAATAATCGAACTTGACAACATTTGCCGACGGGTTGGGGACCGGGATAAGGTTGCAACACCTTAGTTAAACAAGCGTGCGTCCACCAATAGGACGCAACCCCTCGGCAAACGACAGGAAGACCGTGGGGTTAACAAGAACCCCAGTTAAACGGGTACAAACCCCGTTACATGCAGACCAACCTGAAACTTGTTCGGAGTAGTTGCGTTATGAAACCCCATGCAACAGTGAAGCTTTAAATGAAATGATTAGATTACGAAATAGTTCGTGAAACATTTTAATATCACATGACCGCAGAAAACTAATTGATATATCGAACTAAAAAATGAAAAATCAAGAATTGTGTGCAAAAAAAAGAAGGAGGAATACTGTGAACTGGTTAGTTTTCAATTTCTTTGAAACTTAGCACACGCATCAAGGACCGATGACAATGCAATAATTTAAAAACAGTATCCCGTTATCCTGATTTTAGGACCGCCATCGCCAGGATTAATAAATTCCTTAATAATCGTTTTTAATTATGGCGAATGCGCAAGGGCAATTGATGCATAACTTGCTGAGTTTTTTTAATTGACTTTTTTAATTTTATAATAAAAGGTGTAAAATACATAGAAATACGGAGTTCTAAAAGGTGAAAATTATGTGGCCACTTTAGCTTTAAATCAAGAATGCATGGCGAAGAAATTTTTTAGTGAATAAACTGGAGCATTTATTTTAAAAAACTTATTGATATATCGAACTAAAAAATGAAAAATAAATAATAGTTTAAAAAACTAAAAAACACGCTTTTATATGCAACCGAACTAAAAATTAGAAAATAATTTTTCATTACAAAGAGTTTGTCAGTCACTTCTGAGTAAAAAGCGTAGGGTGCATTTTACTATTTTTTATAACTTTTCCCTCATAGATATTTGCAAATAGAATAATTATAACATTTAATATATTAAGCACCCCATGCTTTTTACTCTGAAGTGACTGACAAACTCTTTGTAATGAAAAATTATTTTCTAATTTTTAGTTCGGTTGCATATAAAAGCGTGTTTTTTAGTTTTTTAAACTATTATTTAATTATATCTGTACTTTATAATAAAAATAAAGGTGAATATTATATCCTATTTTTTATCTAAAATAGTATACGTAACATTTTTTGTTTATTTATGATATTGTAGATAATATTTTGCTATACCGGTATTAAAATAACAATATCAATAAAAGAAGAAGAGAACTTTGTAAAAATCTGAATTTCCATAGTAAGCACAAATGTATCCCTAAAAATACAGCTTTTCCGGGACCTTATATATTTTTCCTTCTACTAACCAAAGGTAAATTGAAATAGAAAATTTACAAGAATATTTTCATTCTTGAACTTTGCTTTTATGTAAATTTTCTTGTTCTCTTTAAAATAACGAAAAAGCTTATATTGTATTCTGAGGTTTCATATGAAGTCGAAACATAGGCATTTGTATGGCTTTAAGAATTTTGCAAATTTTTACTCAAAATATTTAATATTAAGAATTTCATGCAGTTACTTTATAATATATGAATACAGTTTATTTAATATTAAAAATCAGATATAAAGATTTATTTACATTAACAAAAGAAATACAAACTTTAACCTGCCTTGTGACCTCAACTTTACAACTATCACTTAAAGGTTTTTAACACTACTTTTATTTTAACTAGAATGTTATGTTACTTATCTTTATATTTATTTTAAATTTTGACTTATTTTATTCACTTAGAAAATAATCCGTTAACAATTTTACTAAACACATCTTGTGGGAAAATGTAGTTATACGACTACATACTATAAAGTAAAGAGCTTTTGTAAAAGTTAAAGTTTAAGTTTAAAGTTCCCAGTTTAGGAAAAACCATTAAAATATATTCGCGTCTAAATACCTTGTAACTTTAAAGAGAAAAATAGTTTTCCCTTTAACCTATTACCGTGTATATTCTTAAAATATTTAAGGGTTAGATTCCAGTGCACCAGGTGTTTGGGGGTCGTTTTCGACAAAAAAATTGAAATCAGCACCGGCCCTACAATGCTTTTTGAGTTGTTTGCACTGTTGCCAGGAAAATTTTCGGAGATGACGTTCGCGTCCAGGTTAGGGTGCAGCTGGTGTCTGTAGGTTGTTTGCTGATGCCAAAAAACCCCCGGGCGTCGTGTTTTTTCTTTTCCCGCATAAATTTTAAGAGTGTCCCATGAAGATAAAGTTCCTCGGCGTTTCGGTTGTCCGGGTGTTTGGTTAATTTAAACAATATAATCGTCAAAGTCGGTCTATATAGGGTCACGACATTCGGCAATATTGCTTTGACGTGTTATGACGTCACATCTCCCATTTTTCGGCCATGTTGTTCAGTGCTGGAGATATACGGTTTATTGTATTAGTAGAACAACCGTTTACACAACAGTTTTTAATTATTATTAAGTTGTAAATTCTTTTACTTTAAATAAAAACATTTGGAATTACATCTTTCAACAAATATCAATTCCAAAATAATGCAAAATGAAATGCACAAATTCTAGACGACACTGGATTGATCATCATCAGCTTTGATTTTACCCAGTCTTGCCAACTTTTCTCCGTGGAGTGCCTTTCCTTGCGTCCCCGACCTCGAACCGCCTTAAAGTTGAGGATATGTCGCAACCTTATAAATATAAACTAACCTTGATAATCGTGATCAGCGATCTTAAGAACCTCTGGGCTCTGATTCTTAATTACAAAGTTATTACATTTTTCATAGCGTCCCAAAAGGCAATTTTTGGTAAAAAATTAAACCAAATAATGTGTATGTTCCTAAAATATTTAAATATGTAATAATTGCAGCATACTATTTTATTTCAAAATATTGTTTTATCATGTTTACAAAAATACTTTAAAAATACCTACTATTGGATAGGTTTGTCTAAAAGAATATTAATTTAATGAAAACTGTTTTTTAAAACAGCTTATTTTTCATAAATATTTTGTTGCAAAACACAAAATCTACACGGTTTTACTGGACAGAGGCCAAAACTCCTTTAAGGCACCCACGGTACGTAAGTATTTAGGCTTTTAGCTTTGGTGAATTGTTCAGAGATAAAAAAATCTAAGTATGCCAAGCTCCCTTAAAAGAATAGAATTAATTTTAACCTTTACTCTCTTACTATACGTATATAACATATAAATCAAACAAAATGTCTTACACCTTACGACCTTAACTTAATAACTATCACGCAATCATTTAAAGGGTTTTTGACCCTTGCCTTAAGCTATTTTCACTAAGGCTCGTCGCTATTATTTATAGGAACTGTATTTAATTTAAATGTAGAATTACCTAATTAGGACAGAAAACGGATAGGTTACTCAGTGATTCCATTAATCAAAACCCTTTAGGGGAAGAAGTTAAAATTTAACTTGAAGGATCCCTAATTTTACAATTGCGATTTAAGTGAGTTTATGACCAATTAACTAAGAACAAAAAATGGTAAAATTTAAAAAAAATATTATAAAATTTATGCAAAATATATATTTGGGACTAAAAAAGATCAGATGTTTTTACAATCAATAAATATTTTGCAAATATCTTTGGTTTATTTAAAAAATGTATATTTTTTTACTGGTAATGATAATATTATTGCCAGCATGCTACATTATGCATAATTAAATCGTCTATTAAGTTTTAAGGTCAAAATTTACAAAATTAAGTTTTTGCAATAAGGTACTTTCTTAAGGATGTTTATCATTGAAGTCATATGTACAGTTATAAAAATATTGTCACGGAAGTTTTAATCTTTGTTGCTTTGGCAGGTATAAGTTATTGACTAAATTTTGCAAAACAAAAAAGGCTATCAAATATACGTTCCTCCTAATTAATACTACACTATTATATCAAAACCAAGTCCAAACATTTCTGTAAGGACCAAAAAAAAATGAAAAATGTGTATTATTTTTTTCCAGCTATATCTAAAATTAAATTTTAAAACAAATTGTTTATCTGCGTTTTTATTTTTTTTACTCTATCCAATGGTGGTATCTTATTTGAAATGTGATGTTTTGTTTTGTAGGAACATAATTAACTTTATTTTTTTAAATACGGTCCGAAGTTTAATAATGTATCATACATTGATTTTTATTATTAACTAATTAACTAACCAGACCTGTATTTTTAGAAATTATATACAATTTAAAACCTCTAAATTTTACGTTAATAAATAACTAATAAACCATACAGAACTTAACAAAAACCCCTAGGATTACAAATTTACATCCTTTAAATACGGTCCTGATATTTTATTACCAAAATTTCAAAGCAAATTTTATTTCTAATTAACATTATAGTATACCCGTAATGCATACCCGTATTTCTCAGAATTTGTTAAGAATGGTAGGCACTACTTTTTAAACTGATACATTAGTTTAGTAAAACAACGAATAACCTAAGGGTACGTATCCACCAATGCAACAAGAAGGAACTTTTTGTCACTAAATGTTGCTTTGTGTTTTAAAATTTTCTTAATAATTAACTTAAGCAACTGAACTCAGAAACAGTTTTAGTTTTGTTTCTCGTTGTTTTCGTTTCCACGTTGTAGGAGCAGTCGGCTTCTAGTTTCTAATGTGTTGCTCAGTGTAGATACGTACCTTAACACTGCAAAAAATACTAAATGAACAAATAATTAACTGATACAATAACTTTTTATACGGAACTTATTTTAGCTTTTTTGAAAGTTAAGTAAATCTAACTGCAATTAAAAAACATCTTTCATAATTTGTAACTATTAATTTTTAAAAATATTAGAAAAACCTTAAAAAGGAATATTTAATATGGTGGAAAATAAATTGTTTTACTTAATATCGACGGTAAAAACGGATCCTTTAATTGCGCTTAATTATGCAAAAGCTTATCAAGCTGTTTTGCACATGCGTAGAATTAAGGATTTTACCATCATACCAATTTTTCGATTTTTTTCGAATATCTGTGGATGTTTTTTAACAAGATATTATTGGGCGCAAAACCTCATTTTTCTTCTTTTTTAACCGACTTACCATTTTTAAGATGCCCATACTGGCCCTCCCTATCTTGGATACGTTGTAGTTAGTATTTCGCCAATCTTGTGAGACACAGCATTTTAATGCTACAACATCTCTTTCTCCGCTTTACGATAATTAGAAACATAGTTTAACAGAGCATTTACTAAGGACCGCCTCGTTATCATTTATTATATTTAATACATACAGGGTGTTCATATAAAAACTAACCAGTCGAGGTGTCGGCGCCCCTTTAACCCCTTAACCACCAGGGCCACAACCCAAAATTCTCAAATGAGAAAGGGGGTTGAGTAATACATTATTTTAAAGCTCTTGACGAGTACTTTATAACCCTAAAATATAAAGTTAATATCTTTACTTACTACCAAATAGAGGTACTAAAATTACCCAAATACTTGATTAAAAAGCCATATTTCCGAAACTAATAAAGTAAGATGTACTTTATAGGATATTTTCTAAAGCTTTTTAAATATCTTTTATTGGTAATATAACATACAGAGTATTTCATTAAAATATGAACACTTTTTATTCTACCATATACAGGGTGTCCCAACTCAATTTATTCACGAAATTACTTCTTTTCTGTACATGATACAAAAATAAACTTAAAATATAAAAAATATATTTGGAAACACTCTTTTTACTGACAGTACTAGTTATTATACAAGATGTCTCAAAAACATATTTTTATCGGCAAGTTGATTGTTTTAAATGAAACACCCTGTGTAGGTTGGCAAATTTTAATAATTAATATTAAATTCTACCTCAAAATGTATAACACACGATAAGTCAATTATTGCTGGTTTTGAGATATTAGCAGTATGCTGATATACTTATTGATGATAAAAACAAAAGAAAAAAATTATTAGGTTGTAATTATCTGTCAGAATAACAAAAGATATATTACCATGTCATTAATTTTCTTCCAATGTAAGAACTACTAATAGGTATGTCAGCTATTTAGTTTATTTTAGACACATATTTACTTAACTGCACTAAAAAAAACAGCAATACGTCAATATTAACCGGTTTTAGGTTAGTAAGTAAATATATATCTAAAATAAACTAAAAATCTGACTTACTTA
Source organism: Listronotus bonariensis (assembly GCA_014170235.1). Classification (NCBI taxonomy): domain Eukaryota; kingdom Metazoa; phylum Arthropoda; class Insecta; order Coleoptera; family Curculionidae; genus Listronotus; species Listronotus bonariensis. The sequence continues at coordinate 56,935 of JACEGR010002720.1, read as the reverse complement.
TTAGTGGTTTTTACAATGAAAGGTAATTAATTACCCATTAGTATATTATTTGTCACTCTGACAGTAATAAAATCATTTGATAATAAATAAAGCTAAAGTTTTATTTTTTTCTTCTCTTTTATTTCTCATTCAGTATAACAGCATTGATATCTTAAAAACAAGCAATAATTTATGTATAGTGTGATATTATACGTCTTTGATGTAAAATTTAATACATAGTCAAAATTTGTTAAAATATACAGGATGTTTCATTTAAAAACCTACTTGACTAAAAATCAGTTTGAAAACACCATGTATATTAACTGGAACTGTCAGTAAAAGGAGTGTATCCACATACATGGGCGAGGTTATTTTCTATAATATATTTATCTAACTTTATTAGTTTTGGATATACGGCCAATCAGGTATTAATTTTTTTAAGTACTGGCATTTTGAGATAGATTAAAATTGACTTTTCTAGTGTTATAAAGTACTCATTAGGATCTTTAAAATGGTGTATCTTTTGCCCCCTCTTGTTACTTAAGAATTTTTGGGGTTGTAGCCTTTGGGGGTTAAGGGGTTGAAAGGGTCGGAGGAGTGCCGTTTAATTTTTTTCTAGTTCCCCCTCAATAAATATCTTGACGTGTTTCGGCGATTTTTTCAAATCAGTCTCGTTTTGCAGATAACTTGAGTGATTAGTTTTTAAACGAATTTAGTGTAAACACTTTCGAAATAACTTTTGTTTTAGCTTTATTAACGAATAAATGCTTTAACGATAAATTTCACCGTCCAAGTTATCTAATTTTGTTTTAAAAGTTAAGGCATTCATATCGACACTTTACACGAAGTTTGCTAAACTTTACAAGAAATTAGTTTTGCCAAAGTTTTTAGACACGCATTAAAATTAACGAGATCTGATGACTCATATACCTAATGGAAAAAAGTTGATGCGTTCACACGCAAAATTTGTTTGAAGGGAAAGTTTATTACTTTAAATGCTGTTTATAATATAATATATATATATATATATATATATATATATATATATATATATATATATATATATATATATATATATATATATATATATATATATATATATATGTATATATATGTATATATATATATATATATATATATATATATTAATAATTATACAAACTAAATTTATATATATATATATATATATATATATATATATATATATATATATATATATATATATATATATATGTATATATATGTATATATATATATATATATATATATATATATATATATATATATATATATATATATATATATATATATATATATATATATATATATATATATATATATATTATATATATATATATATATATATATATATATATATATATATATATATATATATATATATATTATATATATATATATATATATATATAAATTTAGTTTGTATAATTGTAATTGTATATTTTATTAATTTAAGTTTTCAATACATAATATGTATTATATTATATTATAAAAGGTAAAAGGTAAATCCATATATTTTTTTATAAAAATAAATTAATAATTTAATTAGAGTCTGATAAGTAAGAAACTTAACTAAAAATTTAAATGGAAATCTTTGACTTTGCTTTTTTACATTACTTTCATTACTTTTTTGTTTTAATTAAACTCTACCAAACTATTATTTCTATAAAAAATTAACTTGTTTGTATGTTTTTAAATAAGCGTTTTTCTCTTTTTTATTTTTAGTTTTTTGACCTACCCTGTATTTTTATAGTTTGAAATTGTGCACCACATTTTATGACAAATTACAAAAAAAGTTTTCTTTTTCTTGTTAATGCACTACATTGTATGTATGCATAGAATAAACGTTTAAAAATACCTTTTGGAGATTTTAAAACATTATGTTAGGCTTTCTTAACGGATAAAAAAGTTTAAGTGCAATTACAGATTAAACGTAAAACTTGTTTGTTTGATTTTATGATTCTATCTTTTTGAAAACGATAAAATTAAAGGTAAAAACAATTTTCATTAAAAGAACCCTATACAATTTAATTGTTTTTTAGAATTTTAAATTGGACAAAAATTATATAGGGTGTTAATTTAGTGCGTGCATTAAATTTAACATGTACGAGATAATATGCAATTTATTGCATTAAAGTAAAGACAAATTGCAGGTAGTTAAAATTTTGCCTATATTGCAGGCAGTTTTTTATCTTTTTTGACATCCCACAAAGGTTTATGCCCAAATACCACAGGTGTTTTGTCAACGTTGTCTAAGCACTGAAACATACATTTCACAGCACCTTTTAGACAACGCGATAGTGCCACACGTTATTTTTAAATAACTTCTACCTAAATATGTCTTCCCCGCTTCAAATTTAACTGGCGACTTCTGGCTTCAAAGATCAAAGCTCTGTCCACTGAGCCACGGGAGAGACAAAGCGCTACAGGGGAGACAAAACACCACAGTTGTATAATACATAAACAAATACAGGTATATTTCCTAATATATACATCTGCTGATTTTAAAAAGTATTTGATGTCTATAAACTTATTTGTTTTAAAAGAGAAAAATAGTGCCGATTTGTATTTATTGCTTTGTTTTGGCAAATTTGCTAAGCTATAAAAGTACCAAAAAACTATATTTGAAGTTTTTGCGATTTTGTAGCAAAACTAATGTAGATTATGAATATTATACTTAAAATTGTTATAATTATTTGAAAATCTTATAATAACCAATGGTTTTTACTTTGCAAAACTTACTCACGGTGACTGGTAAAAAATAATTACTGGAAGTTGAAGTTGTTAATTACACAAATAATTAACCGTTATTTTATATAATATGTTTTGGGTGCCCAGTGTAATTAATTATCAGATTTTTATTATCTTCCAATATACATATGAAGGGTAAGACAAGAAGTATGATTTTTTACCATCCTGTATAATATGACCAATAAAAGATTGTCCAGAGAACTTTACAAACATATCAAATTTGATATGCCTATCTTTATAAGCATCTAGCCAAAACACAAACCCAGAATCGTATATTTCTGTAAATATGGTAAATATTTTTCGACATTTTTGATCTAGATACACATTTTTATTAGCTGATTGCCCGTGTTGCAATATTGTATCTCTTAATTTGAATTCCCAATTTATGTAAAGAGGGACTGTACAGGAAAGCCATAGAGGTACATAAGCATACCAACAACTTCAACAAAACAAAAGAATCAATAAAGAATAATAAAACATGGATACCGTTCTAAAAACCACAAAAATAGCACCATAATACAAACAACAACCGCGCAACACCGACAAACCCGAAAAGGCCCCGCCCACACAAGGTGCCTATAAATACTCGCTGCGTCCGCGCCGTGACACAGTAGTATGCAAGTAATCTGCCAGAAACCTTCTGAGAATGCCAACCACTTGCGCTGGGAAAATGTCAAAGAAACCCAATCTTCGACGACGGACCAATAGCACAAAAACCAAAGTTTAGCGTAATTACAAATTTGTGTGTTCACGCATCATTGAAATTTATTGCATTAAAATAAAAACACATTGCAGATAGTTAAAATTTTGCCTATATTGCAGGCACTTTTTTTTACCTTTTTTAGCATCCCACAAAGGTTTATGCCCAAATACCAGAGTATCATGGGGTTTGGTGTTTCGTCAACGTTGTCCAAGCACTGAAACATGCATTTCACAGCACCTTTTAGACAACGCGATAGTGCCACGTTATTTTTAAATGACTTCTACCTAAATATGTCTTCCCCGCTTCAAATTTAACTGGCGACTTCTGGCTTCAAAGATCTAAGCTCTGTCCACTGCGTCACGGGAGTTTTTTGCGATTTTGTAGCAAAACTAATGTAGATTATAAATATTATACTTAAAATTAATATAATTATTTGCAAATCTTATAATAACCAATGGTTTTTACTTTGCAAAACTTACTCACGGCGACTGTTAAAAAATAATTACTGGAAGTTGTTAATTACACAAATAATTAACCGTTCTTTTATATAATATGTTTTGGGTGCCCAGTGTGATAAATTATCAGATTTTTATTATCTTCCAATATACATATGAAGGGTAAGACAAGAAGTATGATTTTTTTACCATCCTGTATAATATGACCAATAAAAGATTGTCCAGAGAACTTTACAAACATATCAAATTTGATATGCTTATCTTTATAAGCATCTCGCCGAAACACAAACTTAGAATTGTATATTTCTGTAAATATGGTAAATATTTTACGACATTTTTGATCTAGATACACATTTTTATTAGCTGATTGCCCGTGTTGCAATATTGTATCTCTTAATTTGAATTCCCAATTTATGTAAGAGGGACTGTACAGGAAAGCCATAGAGGTACATAAGCATACCAACAACTTCAACAAAACAAAAGAATCAATAAAGAATAATAAAACATGGATACCGTTCTAAAAACCACAAAAATAGCACCATAATACAAACAACAACCGCGCAACACCGACAAACCCGAAAAGGCCCCGCCCACACAAGGTGCCTATAAATACTCGCTGCGTCCGCGCCGTGACACAGTAGTACGCAAGTAATCTCCCAGAATCCTTCTGAGAATGCCAACCACTTTCGCTGGGAAAATGTCAAAGAAACCCAATCTTCGACGACGAACCAATAGCACAAAAACCCTAAGTTTAGCGTAATTACAAATTTATGTGTTCACGCATCATTGAAATTTATTGCATTAAAATAAAGACAAATTGCAGGTAGTTAAAATTTTGCCTATATTGCAGGCAGTTTTTTTATCTTTTTGACATCCCACAAAGGTTTATGCCCAAATACCAGAGTACCATGGGGTTCGGTGTTTCGTCAACGTTGTCCAAGCACTGAAACATGCATTTCACAGCACCTTTTAGACAACGCGATAGTGCCACGTTATTTTTAAATGACTTCTATCTAAATATGTCTTTCCGCTTCAAATTTAACTGGCGACTTCTGGCTTCAAAGATCAAAGCTCTGTCCACTGCGCCACGGGATAGACAAGCGCCACGGGGAGACAAAACACCACAGTTGTATAAAAATAAGGTATTTTTATCAGTACATAAACAAATACAGGTATATTTCCTAATATATACATCTGCTGATTTTAATAAAGTATTTGATGTCCATAAACTTATTTGTTTTAAAACAGAAAATAGTGCCGATCTGTATTTATTGCTTTGTTTTGGCAAATTTGCTAAGCTATAAAAGTACCAAAAACTATATTTGAAGTTTTTGCGATTTTGTAGCAAAACTAATGTAGATTATGAATATTATACCTAAAATTGTTATATTCATTTGCAAATCTTATAATAACCAATGGTTTTTACTTTGCAAAACTTACTCACGGTGACTGTTTTAAAAATAATTACGAGAAGTTGGTAATTACACAAATAATTAACCGTTCTTTTATATGGTATGTATCTGATGCTCAGTCTAATTAATTATCAGATTTTTATTATCTTTTCATATACATATAAAGGGCAAGACAAAAAGTATGAATTTTTTACCATCCTGTATAATATGACCAATAAAAGATAAAAAATTTGATATGCCTATCTATATAAGTATCTAGCCAAAACATAAACCCAGAATAGTATATATCTGTAAATATGGTAAATATTATTTGACATTTTTGATCTAGATACGCATTTTTATCAGCTGATTGCCCGTGTTGCAATATTGTATCTCTTAATTTGAATTTTACAACAAAAAATGGAAACTTCTCATATTATGTTCGTGGGTTAAATATAAATTTGGAAAATTGCAGACATAATCTGTAATGCCCTATATATTCCTTATTATGTTTTCATTTTATAACTATTTCATTTTAGTTACTAAACTTTAAACTAAATTACATTATTTATTGCAAGTAGTACCTTATGTTACTTTAAAACGGATACGTTATAAAAGAATTAGGTTCCTACAAACTTGTGTTTCATTAAAACTAACTAGTAATAATGTGCCGTTAAACTTTGAAATTGCGAGTTCAAATTTGTGTTTTATTATATATCCGAAAGATAAATCAATCTGCATGGAAATTACAGAAATTTGCAAATAAATGCAATTATTGTTTAGGAAGTTGTGTAGATACGGAAGCTCTAGTTAACAATGAGTCATTGTTAATAATGCTTTGGCACGATATTAACTACCAAATATTTGCTCAATTAAAAATTAAGTTATATAACGTCGTTTTAAATTTTGCATTAAATTAACTTAATTTTTGTTTTCTTTGTCCCTCATTTTTTATAATTACTTTTCGTTAGTTTAATGTTGTTTCTGTTAGTGGTCTCTAGTTGTGTTTAAATTTTACTTGTCTTTAACCGTTGAAAGGGTATTTTCATACAACCCTTTAACCTGGTTTTTTACTTAAAAATATAAATTAAGAGAAAAGGTGCAAAATAACGTGTCTTCGGAAGTTCTTATCAAATCTGTGGTTATTTGCCAAAAGCTGATATGTCACTTTTGTTGATTTTATATAAAGCGACAATCTAATTATTATTTGTCAATATGAAAATATTTTTGGTATATTTATGTTAATATTGGAGTTAATAACTTGTTAATTCAATACTACTTTAGACAGATAAGTTTATAATAACTTAGTGTTTATCTTAATTATTGTTTTTCTCTAATTAGGAAGAAAATTTACTTTGAAGGACATATCAAGTTCTGGCAAAAATATTCTTTGACATATCAACTCTTGAACTATTTAGCATGTTTAAAAGAAAACAGTATTATCATTGTCTAAATTATTTATTTTGACTGTCAGTTACACATATTTAAAAAAGACACATATTATTATGTACTAATATCTAAACAACATCTTCGGCGTTTTCATTTACTGCCAAATTTCTATAAAATGTGTGGTAGACAGGATCAATGTACTTCAGCAAGTCCAACAGGTCTTCTTTCTTTTGGGATTAATAGGTTTAGGACCATTGTAAACTGGCTTCAATTCAGTAGCGTTAGTTCCTCTTCGTTTTAAATTGAATCTGCAGAAACCTTCATTTTCGTCATGCGAATATTTCACTTGCACGACTCCAGGCCCTAGGTCTTTGGAGAAGCGTAAAACCTTTATATCGTGCCAGCGGATATTCTCTCCCGATTCCGTACGGTCCCGTTTAACAAAAACACTTCTTAAAAGCGCCGAATATTGTAAAAGTCCTCTTTTTGCATTTCCACAACCTGAATTTTTTTTACCACGTATACTACGAACAAATTGGTACCAATCATGAGGTATTCTTATTTCCATTTCAGATGAATCTTTCTTGGCCCTTTCGATTTTTGCGTGGTCAGAGTCACACTCAAGTCTTGAATGTCCCACTTCTAAAAACTTGTGTTCAATAGTTTTTAGATATTTAGATGTAGACAAGAACCACGAAAGAGCAGCTGCTACAATAGTATTTTTATTTTGACCGGGGCAGGAATCTGAGTAAAATATAACCGTATCTATATTGTTTGGTAAATCTTTCAAAAAATGGATAATACAAGATGCTATCTGATCTGCCCCGCGGTCCGACAAACCTTCATGCCACATAAAGCAGGTAGTGGATTCCGTACAACAATCTCTCATAGTAAAATTGTAGGTCCACAACTGCCTTTTGTAGTATACTTCACTGGTGGTCAATAATGGAGTAGGCAAATTTTGTTGCAGATCAAAGACAATAACCCGCTGATTTTCAGAATTTCTTGCATTTTCCTTGTCAGCTCTTTTTTCCTCATAAGCTTTTCCTGCTAATGCAAGGTGTCTTTCTTTCTCTGCTGTTTTTTGCTGCTTCTCTTCCTCGGTAGGGGCACTTTTAATTTCATTTTTGTAACTTATCGCAAGTTTTACAAGTGTCGATGCTGGGGTTTTTGATTTTATAGCCTAGTTCATTAAATATTTTCGCGTATATAGGGTAGCTTATTGGTTTGTCTATTCCTTCGATTTTTCTTTTGGCGACATACATATCATACATTTTTACGATACTTAGTGTAGGTGACAAATACAGTTTTGAGGTGTGGCTTCTTGAATAGTGGCTCTGATATTTTGGAAAGCTGTTTATATGGTTTGTGGCTTCTAATCGTTCGTCCTCTCTTGAATTTACTGGCTTTTGTTTTCCTGTTGAAACATCGCCTATAAATCCTGTTTTGGAAGCACGTTTTTTGTATAATTATGTCAACTTTTCCTCTAGTGATAGCATAGATATTTTGGAACATTTTCTTGCAAATATTTATTTCATTTCCCTTTACAGTAGTAAAATACATTGCTGTTATTTCCCTGAACTTTGTGTTACCAGTTTTGCTTCTTCCCTTTCGTTCAACTTTCTTTTCTATTAATTTAATTCTGTCGCTTATAAATTGATCTTTGTTGGTTACATTTTTTAGGAAGTCATCAAAAACTATCTTTTGGCTTTCTGTTGCTACTTTATCCGCACATTTTTTTCTGCAGCAGGTAGTAAGAGATACGAATTTTTTCGCTTGTACTAATACACCTTTTCGGGTTAGATATTCTTCGCCCCTTAATTTTTTTCTCTCATTAATTTTCTGTTATTCTTTTTTTCTTCTTAGTTACTGGGTCTTTTTCTGTGAGCTCTTGCTCTTCAATTTCATTTCTGTCCTCTGTTTCTATTTCTAGTCTTCTTTTCTTTGTTTGAATTTCTGTATCAGTGGATTCTTCTGATGAAGAAATATTCTCAGGAATATATTCTCTATCGTCGTCGTCGTTACTATCATAATCATAGTGACTGATTATATCAATCGCTCTATTTCCCTTTTGATTACTACCACTTGGCTCATAAGGTACAATAATGGTATTAGATTCAGAAATTATAATGTCATCATCAAGGTTGGGAATATTTTCAACAACTACTTTCTGAGTATCGACACTGTTAACAGCTTTCGCCATTTCTAATATTCTTTTGCCTCGAGACATGATACTTAAAAAGTGCCTAAAATTTAAAAAAAATAAGTGTGTTCCTATTTTACAACCGCATTTTTTCTCAGAATCTGCTTGTGAAAAAAAACATCTTAAAATTAAAAATTTTATTAATTTTGGTGCAAAAAGAGCATACCTACACTAAATTACAAAAACAAAAATATACTTAATGATTGTACACACATCAGTTTTTAATGTGTTTGCAATACTCAAGACACCGAGTTCTACTCATATTTTTACCCTATAATATTTAAGCATAATATCTTTTGCATGACATGGTGTGTTGTGATTGAATTAACACATGGTTTTTATATTAAATATATTCTAATATATCACACTTACCTGTAAAAATAACCTTTTTTCTATAAAACCCCTTCTCACTTTAATTATCTACTGCATAAAACGTTTATAGAAAACAGACTTTTAAATTCAAGACACTCTAACCTTAAATTATAAGTCGTCAAAACTTGATATGTCACATGAGACGTCTTACAAGCGCGGTCCAAACATGATAAGTGTGACATGTCATGTTTTGGCAAAGATCGAAAATACTTGCACCAACATATCATGTAATAAATTGCTTAACTGGTTGCCTAAATTTTAATGATCGACATATCAACTTTTGCCACATAAAACTTTACTTTAAGTTACATATCATGTACATAAAAAGTGAATAATGAAAAAAGTGACATATCAGCTTTTGGCAAATAACCACAGAAATTAATTATTAACTTTACGAAAAAAGAGATGTTAGTGTTAGTATTTACTTTTTGTCTAAAACTTTAAACAAGTCCTTTTTAGAATTACTTTTACAATGTCATGACAACTCTAACCTAAAGCTGCGTCCAGACTTGTAACAATTCGCCGCGCTGCTCCACGCCGCACACCCCGCCACATCGTCCAAATAAACCAACCTATTTGCGCGCTCCTTTGATGCAAAAATGCGACAAGCTCTGAATCATTCCCCAAGCCTTTGGAACGACGTAAAATCTGTCCACATCCACGTCCGCGCTATGTTGGACTATGTATGGCTAAGTGGGGCTATGTGGCGCGCTATTCGGTGCGGCGAATTGTTGCAAGTCTGGACGAAGCATAGGGATTTAATGACAGGTGCATAAAGTGCCAGGCTTAAAAAAATCTCTCCACTAAAAGCAAGTATTTAACATTATTCATAATGTCACTACTGGTTTGGGTTTTTATGAGATAAGGTTTGTTTCTAGAGTAGTAAACAAATCCTTGGTTTAACCCAAAGTCGGTCTATATAAGGTCACGACATTCACATATTGCTTTGACGTGTTATAACGTCACATCTCCCATTCTTCGGCCATGTTGTTCAGTGCCGGAGATATACAGTTTATTGTATTATTAGAACAACCGTTTACACAACAGTTTTTAATTATTAATAAGTTGTAAATTCTTTTACTTTAAATAAAAACATTTAGAATTACATCTTTCAACAAATATCACTTCCAAAACAATGCAAAATGAATGCGCAAATTCTAGACGCCACTGGATTGATCATCAGCTTTGATTTTACCCAATCTTGCCAACTTTTCTCCGTGGAGTGCCCTTCCTTGCGTCCCCGACCTCGAACCGCCTAAAAGTTGAGGATATGTCGCAACCTTATAAATATAAACTAACCTTGGGTTTAACCTTAAAAGGATTAGTAATATCCTGGAAAGAAATAATTTTTTGTTAAAATCTTACATTTTATATGTCTTTGAGCCATAAAAAAATGCCCAAAAGCAGATATTTTTTTAATAAATCCTATTTTGACGGACCAACATAGAATCCAATAGATCCCTGTTTAGAGGAAAGGTTGAACAGAAAACGTTATTCTTTATTTTTATATTTTTTTTCTGCTTATTGTCATGTTGCGATAATATTAAATGTAAAATATTATTTATATTTGTTTTGCGGATTTATTTAAAGGGGATTTTAGAATTTTAAATCTTTTTTTTCATTTTTTGAAAAAAAATAAGAAAGGTTAAAGTTTGTATTTTATTTTTAAAAACAAACATTGTTTACCCTATAAATGGTATTTAATAAAAAATATAATTTTTTTTTTCTTTGGACAATCCCCGAATACTAACGTGGGTGTCTTAAGCAAGGTAAGAGGGAGTTTATTATCTTAAATACTTGAAGATTTGGGGGGCTGCGGCAGCAGGTTCCACAATATAGAAACTGCAGGAATAAAAGAACGAACAAAGTTAGAAGTTTGGGGACTGTCCAGTTGGACCGTGTAAGGATGCACACGTGCGGCACCACGAGTTACTCTATTTTGTATCGTGACTGGAGCAACTTTCCTTGGCAGTTTTTAAAGCAGAAGTCATAAAAGTACCCATAAAAAGCGATAAATCCCCCACATCTCGACAATGGAGAAAAAAGGAAGCCTTTTTGTAAGTAAAGGATCTTTAATAGGGCGAACAGCTTTTCTTTAATTGAAAATGAGAATGCTAAGGGTTGTGGAGGACTCCGTACCCCAGATATAAGAACAATATTCCAAAGGGCGTCTGATTTGGGACACATAGAAAGTTTACAAATTAAAAGGGGAAAATATTTTTTGACTTTAAAGAGATTTTCAAGCTTTTTTAAGCTCTCCTGGCTATAGATGCAATGTGTTTATGCCAGTTAAGGGTATTCTCGATTGTGACGCCCACAAGATTGAAAGTGTCTTTCCTTTGCAAAAGTTGGCCGCTCATAAGTACAGGATAAGTATTTTAGGACCTTTTTACGACAAAAAACATAATTTTGTTTTGAAAACATTAAAATGGACAGGATGTTTGTCGCCCTAATCCAATATCAGATTAAAGTCTGGGTTTTGGTTTGAGATCGGTAAAACTAAACTAAAAGGGTACTATCGTCGGTAAAACTATAAATGCAATTAGTTGTTAACGAAAGAAGGTCATTGATGTGAAAAAGAAACAAAGTTGGTGTACTGTGCCCTGGGGCACTCCAGCACTTACTTGGTGAAAGCTTGAAGGGTGGCCATCTAATAACTGATATACATCGATCCGATAAATAACTAAAGAGCCAAAAACAGAGTATAGTTAAAAGATCATAGAAGGGAAGTTTATTGAGAAGCGCTTTATGCCAGACCTGGTAAAAAGCGTTATATATATTAAGAGCAACGATCAGGGCGTCACCTAGAACTAACTTTGCGATAAGAAGGAAAGAAGATCTGCTGTAATCTTCTATGGCAAAATTCATACTGCCTGTATGGCAAATTATTGTGTCTATTTAATCACTAAAGTATTTGTAAATTAATTTATTTTTTCACTACTTTGCAAAGAACTGAGAGAAGTGAAATAGGTCTGAAAAGATAGATGAAAGAGAGGGATCCTTTCTTGGAAATAGGTTAAACGTGCAAGTGTAAGTTTTTGAGAACATTTTTTTAAAACGACGTTGCTAAATGCAGCCAGACGATGTCTTGGTCTTAAACCTTAAAAAAAATAAACAGCTTTTTTCACCTAACCTAAACTTGTTACATATATGGTATATTTTAAAATAACTAAAACCCTTAGAAATAATTATGTAAAAACAACAGCCTTTGGTTATACAGAATCAGCTAAATCAAGTCGTTCATAGGTAATGTAGACACTCCAACGAGAATATCGGCATGAGAACATTTTGGATTGGGTGACTAATAGTGCTTGTTTTGTTATGGTATTACTGGCCGATTCAACATACTCGTTTAAATATTAATTAAATTGGGTCTGTACCCCGTAAAATATTATAAGGCAATTATTACAAATTTATTATTTTTTAAGAAAAAAAAATCCTTATAGCATCTTTAAGGTTAATGTCTTGCGACTAAATAAAATAATGATGATTACAAAGTGAAAAACATAAAAAAATATTCATACTATTTATTTGTGTAGTAAAAAAATCGCTCTATATTCTTTAATTTATTCCTAAATATATTTAAATAATATAAAAGAGAAAATTTAAAACAAACTATTGTCAGTTTAGATTTTAATAACAACTTCCCAATTTTAGTCTACTATGTCTATTCGTGTTTTTATAAGCATAATTATGTATAATACATTTTTTAAAATTTTAACTACCCACATAAAATAAATTTGTCGTCTACCACAATTCTGTGGTAGACGTTTTAAATAAAATTATAAGCTGCAAATATAACTACGCCTAAAATAAATAAGGTACAGCCTGTCTACTTAAGCCCGCACCACATGGAAAACTTTTTTATAATAATTTTACAGAAAAAGTTATTTCTTATAATATACAGTATGTCCAAGGATGGACTTTACAATAGGACAAATGGGCCACAAAATTTAAATATTTAAAAAGTTGTGTATGGCAACTGCTTTTGCTTCTTAAAAAAACAAGATTTACGTTAAGAAATTTGATTTCTTTTGTATAGGGGCTACAAAAACCACAAATATCGGAAAATGGACCAAGACAGAAACTACCTTTATTTTAATAATTTAGCAAAATGTCAAATAAAAATTGTTTTAAGAATTGAATGAGGATCCCATATCTGAAATTTTACATAAAATAAACAAAAATTTGTTTTTGGGTGTCATTTTTTTCACCTTTTATATGTAATTTACTTTGTTTTAATACAACAAAATAATTATTTTAAAAGTTTGGAAAACATATTTAAATACAAAAAGTAAAACCAGAGATATTACGTAAAAAAGGTGTACAACAGATCATGATATATCCAAAGCTTTTGACCAGGTCTGGCATGCCGCACTTCTTAATAAACTTCCCTCCTATGGTCTTTCAACTAAACTCTGTACTTGGCTCTCTAGTTATCCTATCTGATCGACGTATATCAGTTATTGTGGACGGCCATTCTTCAAGCTTTCACCAAGTAAATTCTGGAGTCCCTCAGGGCTCAGTTCTGGCACCAACATTGTTTCTTCTTCACATCAACGACCTTCACTCGTCCACAACTAATTCCATTCATAGTTTCGCCGACGATAGTACCTAAGGGTACTATCGTCGGCGAACTTCAGTTTTCAGATTCCTAAACCCATCACTAAACCTGACTTGGAAAACAAACGCAGAGCGATGCAGATATCTCTTTTCGCAGGATCTTAATTTAATATTGGATTGGGGCGCCAAAAATCTCGTCCATTTTAATGCATCCAGAACACAATCATGTTCCTTGTCGCGAAAAGAGTCATCAAATACTCATCCTCTACTTATGAGCGGCTAAGTTTTACAGAGCAAAGACACCTTCAATCTTGTGGGCGTCACATTTGAAAGTAACCTTAACTGGCATAAACACATTGTATCTATAGCCACGGCAGCTTCAAAAAGCTTGGATTTCTCTTGGAATATTGTTCCCATATCTGGAGCATGGCGTCCCCCACAACCCTAAGCATTCTTGATTCTATTCAAAGAAGAGCTATTCGTCTCATTAATGATCCTTCACTTGCCCATCGTTGGGCTATGGGCGATTTATTGCTTTTTATAGGTATTTCCATGGCTTCTGCTCTAAAGAATTGTCCAGTATAGTTCCTCCACTCACGGTTCCTAACAGAGAAACTCGTGGTTCAGTGGACAGGCCCGAACCTCTAACACTTTGTTCGTTCTTTTATCCCTAGAGTTTCTAGATTGTGGAACCTGCTGCCCGCGGAGGTCTTTCCTTCCCCCAAATCTTCAAGTATTTAAGTCCCGTGTCAACAAACTCCCTCTTACCTCGCTTAAGACACCCACGGTACGTTAGTATTTAGGCTTTAAGTCTTCGTGGTTTGTCCAAAGATTTAAAAAAACATGAATAAAATAAAATGAAATAGAAATTTTAAATATTGGATCCCTATTTAATTCTAAAAACCTTTTTATTTAACATTTTGCTAAATTATTAAAAATAAAGGTAGTTTTGTCTTGATCTATTTTGAGATAATGTAGTTTTTGTGTACAAAACAAAATATATTTCCTAACGTAAATCTTGTTTTTGTAAAGAAGCAAAAGCAGTTGCTATACACGACTTTCCTAAACATTTAAATTTTTAGTTCAGTTTTCCTATTATAAAGTCCATCCGTGGACATACTGTATATAAGTTCTGCTTGGTCTAAAGCCTAAAATGCAATTATCAAATTATTAGATAATAATTTAATTTTTGCAGTGGTATACAAGGTATGTTAAAAAATATAAATTTTGCTTAAGAGAAAGGGACCCTTACTTTTATAGTATTGAAAATGAAAAAAAAAAGATGTTTAGGATTAAAAATACCTTTCAAATATGCAATTTGGTTTATTAAAAGAAAAATAAAAATGTTTTTAACATTTTTGTTCTGCGATAAGAAGGGTCTATGTGACTTTTTGCTGTTTTGACCGTTCTTAAGCTTTCTTTACATATAACATTATAAAATAAGTATGGACTTAGGTACAAACTTTGTACAAACAAAGAAAAATTTTGATACTTTATAAAATAATGGTACTTTCCACTCGAGCAAAATATAATTTTTTTTACATACCTCGTAAACCACTGCAAAAAATTAATATCTGTGTTATAAACGCAATATATTGCAGTTATCAGTAAAACATATACCCTTTGGGCTTCACATATTATGCATAATATAACATTAAATGTACATATAACAATTCAATAATTCAATTTAAATTTTATATTAAAAGGCAATTAATGTATTTATAGTCCAAGAACCATAGATAACCTACATTTAGATCCGCAGCGGCAAGAAATATTTTTGGTTTTTACGACCTCGCGCAGTGGGTGGACGAACATGCGCACTTAAAAGCCGTGGCAAAATACAAACACCGGCACCCCGTACCCTTCGTCCGCGGTCTGACCGTAACGCTCATTAGCTACCGTACTTCGAACAGAAAGCCAGGACGCCGTCAACAAATTCTTTCCTATAATGCGGATAGTTTGTTCGGTGCCGGTTGCGTTTACCCTCAACTGGCTGCGCACAAACCGGATTTTCACCCAAATGTAACTTTTGTTTCGCGCAGGTTATAACATTGGATAGATTGCCCATCGACATCAGTGCCAAGAACCCGTGAGCTGAAGACCTTTGTTATTTTGGTAAAGCTGAAAGTTTGGGAAAGTATAATGTTTGACTCATAGGGGCTTTAGGTACTAAAGTTTAATCAATTGAAACTTAGCTTAAGCAATCTTTAATCTGAACAAAATTTTGCATAACTTTCTGAAATCATTTATGCTTTTTTTTACATTATCGTTAAGTGGGCCTTATACGCCGCAGGTATCTTATTATGTTTGTAAAAAAACGAAATTTTGTGTCGCTCTCCTTTAAAATACTACAGCGTCTTCGGAAGTTCTTACTAAATAGATTTTTTTATTATTAACTTTACAAGAAAACGTGCTTCCTCATAAAAAGTCCTGCTTACTGAGAAAATAAATTTTCACAAAAATATTTGGATGTTGGATGTACAGTGTGGCCTAAAATAAAGATTTGTTTCCATATTAAAAAACAGGTACTTCCTAACCACGGTATCACACTTTAAAGGGTAATTTCTTATATCATTTTATGTTATTATAATTATATGTCCAAAGCTGCTTCGTTTCTGAGATACAGGGCGTTATAATTATTTTATTAAAGTCATTATATTAAAATCTTGAATACGAAGCTAGATACGAAAAAATTGTACGATACTAAAAGTTTTAATTTTTGTTGCTTTATAGGAAAAAAAAAATATATAAAAACTACAATAAAAGCCAGTGACGTACATTTTTCTTTCAGTAGTATTGGCTGTGATTCCCACTGAGACGCTAATGAATCCAGTAAAGTCAATCTAGTTAGAGCTTTACAAATGCTTTATGAAATTAAAAAAATCTACCAAATATTTTACGGTATTTAAGATATTTATAAAATACCGACACGCTATATCTCAGAAACGAAGCAACTTCGGCCGTATGCTTATGAGAACTTTTTTTAAAACGACATAGGAAATCACTTTAAAAGTTTAAAACCATAATACAGAAAGACCCTGTATACTATTTTGAAAACAAGTCTTTTTTAAGTCAGCTTGTATATCCAACCTACAAATATTTAAGCAGGACTTTTTATATGGAGAATTTTTTGGAAAGTTAATAATTTAAATGTTTATCATTTGGTAAGAACTTGCAAAGACACGCTGTATTTGAAACTAGATTTAAAACTAAACACAACCTCCACAATTTTATTATTGGCATCTGGAACTTGCTTTATTAATATGATATTGTTATCAGGTGGCGGTTAAAGCTGGTCTTCTGATAAATACCGTCAAAGTAGAGATGAAAAGAGGAAGGGGGGCAATTGGGGCAATTGCCTTCCCCGGAATGGGAGGTAAATAGGCTTTCTTGGTGAAAATGGGGGTGTAAATAGATCACTATTGGCGTTTTGTAGCTGTTTTTTGCCCCCCTCCAAGGAGAAAAATTAATGTGGAAATGTTAGGATTTTTATTTTTTTTGCCCTATACTTTTTGTGGTGAATGGATTTTTAATACTCTTTCTTCCCCCAAAATCCTTTTATGCGTACAGGCCTGAAGACGGCAAAATTAATATGAAATTAAACTTAATTTTAATCTGTGTTTACAGACTTTATAATTGTAGTAGTATGAAGTTATGCCTCCCATTGCTGTGGCTATGCAACTGATTTAGATATTAAAAAATATATATAATTTAATAAGGTATTTGGCAAAAACTACAAATATGGTTTGGAAAAAAAATACGCATACGCAATTTTTTTACCAAATATCGAGATTTTTAGAAAAATACAGATTTAAACAAATAAAAAAAAATATTTTTAGTTACAAGAATCGTAATTAATTTTGCGATGTGTAAGTAACATACAGAATCAGCTAAGTGAAATGACACATAGGCAATGTGAGGAAAAGAGACAGTCCAACGTTTACCTAACGAATACCGGTATGTAAACATTTCGGCTTGGTTTACTAATCGTACATCCTTTGTTGTTGCTTTACTGGCCGATATACTTTTAACTATTGCTTATACAGTATATGTACGTCTTTAATAAAAATAACGTTGATTGATAAAATCTACTCTGTTTATATTGGGGTATGCTAAATTTTTAAATAAGTCAGGGTTTTTAGTAAAAACAAAACTTTATGTGTTTTAAACCCTACCAATGGGCGGCATTCATATTACTCTATAGAATATTTTAAAGTGTAAGACTAAGAGATGAAACTCAAGATTAAAAATAAAATATTTTAAAATTAACGCTATAAATACCATTATTTTTATTACCAAACAAAATATTTATATGTATATGGTTGGTGCCACCTTGCCCAGAGCATAAAGTAACATACCTACGGATAAGAGAAACCATGGTATGCTAAAATTTTCGTACCGCTTTTGCGGCAGGCTTGGCGGCAGGCTTGTCATTTTTCCAGTTTACACTTTAAATGCGTCGGTCGAAGCCTCGCCTCGTGTAACATCAGCGGTGGGGAGACACGTAAGCTTACTGAAATGACTAACTGGCGGTATTTCAACGAGAAACGAATAAAATTATATTGGAAGTTTTCGCATGACCTGTCCTTAAATCGGCTATTCCATGATAACTCTTATAATTTCCTTACTCTATGCCCAGAGCAATTTTCTCTCGGCTGTCTTGTCCGATAATGCAATTTTTTTCTTTAAAATTGTGATTTTTTTGACACCTTATAAAACATAATATTTTATTATTGCATAATAAAAAAATCCATTACCTATATTTCCATATACAAGGTTAGTAGAAAAACCAGAACGGTGGATTATCTCGGCAACCGTTAGATATAAACTTAACAAATTTTGTGCAAAGGGGTAACCAAACAAAGAATTTAAAAATTATATTTCCAAGGTTGTCAAGTTTAAGGCTTTTTTTAAGTTGGGGAATTTTAAAATTTTAGATCTAATACTCTATTTTTATTATTGTTATCAATTGCTTGTATCAAGAATAATATGACCTGATGTTATCGTTTTTTTACTCCAGTCAATTTTGAAGATATGGTAGAATACAAAAACGACCAGGTATGGTTAATTATCTTAAAAATTAGTACAGGGTAGTAACTGAACCTTCTAAATTTGAGAATTGCATTTGCGATGTTTCATAATTTACTTTTTCCATTCCTTTTCCTTAATTTTTTTTTTAAAGGATCTTAAAAACGTCGCAAAAATGCTATTCATGAATTTTGAATGTCGAGTTACACCTCTGTACTAATTTTGACGAATTGCGGTTGAACCGTTTTTGAGATAATTGACCAAACTTAGTCCTTTTGTAATTATTTTGAAAGAAGCATGATGCAATATCTCCGAAATTGACAGGAGTAAAAAGCGAAACTATTAGGTCATAATAAATTTAAAACAAGCAATTGATAACAATAATAAAAAATACTGTGTTCCATATAAAATTTTAAAATTCTCCAACTTAGAGACAAAGCTATGAACTTGGCAACCTTGCAAACACATTTTTTATTTTTTTATGTTCAGTTACACCTTTGCACAAAATTGGGTACATTTATATTTGATGGTTGCTAAGAGAATCCACAGTTCCAGTTTTTCTACTTACCCTTTATGTATTATCATAAAGTAACATACCTACGGATAAGAGAAACCATGGCATGCTAAAATTTTCGTACCGCTTTTGCGGCAGGCTTGGCGGCAGGCTTGTCATTTTTCCAGTTTACACTTTAAATGCGTCGGTCGAAGCCTCGCCTCGTGTAACATCAGCGGTGGGGAGACACGTAAGCTTACTGAAATGACTAACTAGCGGTATTTCAACGAGAAACGAATAAAATTATATTGGGAGTTTTCGCATGACCTGTCCTTAAATCGGCTATTCCATGATAACTCTTATAATTTCCTTACTCTATGGTATTATTAATGCAAATTAATAGTTATGTATAAATTACATTACTCTGCTTTAAAAGCCTTTTTTACGAAGAAGGATTAAAAGCGCTTTTGAGAAGCGCAAATCAGCTGAGTTAGCAGTTTCTCAATATAATTTTTGTACTGAGCAATAAATATCGGACCGATTTGAGGTCGCATTTAGAAATTAGGACGGTATACGGTGTTACCCGTTAGGCGAAGCTTTCCGGACTTTCCCTAATTTGAAAAGGATTTTTTACGTTTTTTTTAACTATTAATAGACACAAAGCTTTAAAAATGAGAAAAAACGTTTTCTACATTTTTATTTTGTTTATCTGACAAATGAGATAATTGACCATCGCTTCTGTATTCTAGCTTGTTGCCATATCTTTGGAATTGACAGGAGTAAAAACCCGATAACATCAGGTCATAATAAGGTTGATACAAGCAATTGATAACAATAATAAAAAATAAGGCATTCCGTTTCACATTTTAAAATTCCCCAACCTAGGGAGAAAGCTATAATTTTAGGAACCCTAAAAATGTAATTTTTAAATTCTTCATGTTCAGTTACCCCATCGCACAAAATTTGGAAAGTTTATATCTAACGGTTGCTAAGATAATCCACCCTTCCGGTTTTTTCTAAAAAACCCTTAAAATATTTCATGTTTTGGAGTCTGTCTAATAAAAGGCATATTTTAGTTCTTGTTACATTCATCATTTTAAACATATTAAAAAAAAAAAAAATGTGGAAGAAAAAGGAAAATATTAAATTAAATTAGTTATTTAAATTGTAGGTAAATGCTTATACACCCATTTTCTCTACCTCCCTATATTTTAGCCCTAAACAACTGCCATATAAAGCTATAAAGGTAGCTAAATAAACAAGTAGAAATTTAAATTTTGAAAATCTTAATATAAGTAAAATTCCCGATGGGAGTAGCGAAAAGGTGGAAAAATAAAGATAAGGTAGAGTCTATTGTGTGTCAGTGTAAGTTTGCGAATCTTTATGTCTTCCTGGCGTGATAAAGAAAATAGCCTTCCGCCTTTAGCTACTAAGAGTCATTGGCGTGTAAATGTAAAACAAAACGAGATAAATAACTTTTTAAAATATAATAATGTTATGTAAATTGTAGGTGTTTTGGTTGAGTGGTTTGTTTAACTGCGTGTTAGAATTCCTAAATTTATTATTTAAAAAATACAAAGTAAAAATTAACACTCGGTTGGTCGCCTCTAAAATCTGACAAAGGTGGTCGCAATGTATCTGTGTGATCCCACAACAAAATTTGTGAAATAAATGTTTAAACTTCAGAACTAAAAATTATTTAATTTTGGCAATATCACCTAACATAAAAAAATAATAAAATATTAGCAAATATAGTCGCTATGTATCAATAAAATACAATACCTGTTTAATACCTGTTAAAATAACAAATTAAATTGGTGAAACAATAACAATTAATATAACAGTGACTAAAGAGACATAAAAGACTAAATAAATATTGCAAAAAAATCTAATTAATAATTTTATCAAAAACTAATTCAAATTTATTATATAGAATACTCGGGCATTATTTCTTAGATACACACTTGACATTCAGACCCTATACGGACATGTAAAAGGCTGACACTAGATACACAGGGTTATTTTTAAATGTATATTCCTCCCAACACAGTATAAAATGCAAGAAAATATAAACATCTTTTAAATAAAATTATGTTTAAAAATGCTTTGTTTCCGAAATACAGAGTGTTAAAGTTTTAAGAAAAAAATCCTTTTTTATCCTAACTATTCTACCACTTTAGATATGTCGACAAAATTTGGTACACATCTTTAAACCATTACATAACATTTTTTGCTGTAAAATTTTTCAAAAATACCAGTGGCGTTGGAAAAAAATTTGAATTTATTTTTTTAAAGAAAAAGTAGTACGACACTGGTTTTCCTTAATTCAATATTATTTTAAAAATATTTATTTACTTTTGTCTTATTTTTTTCTCTTAAAAATTCGTTTTTGTCTAATTTGTATTTAAAAAAGGGCGAAAACTTACCTAACTACAATTTAAAGGATCCCAATTAAAAAAGAAATCAATAGTTATAATTTTATTTTTAAAAAATCTAATTTTTTTGTATTCTATACTGTGTTAAAAGGAATATATGTACCTAAAAATATCCCTTATAATACACCAATTTTCAATGGTGTATTCTACGTCAAAAATAAGCCTCAGTTTTCTATAAAAACACTTCCTTTCAGATATACATGGGGTTGAAATTCTAAGATTTTTTTATCATAAGTTTAAAATTGCTTGATGTATTCAATTGGGATTTTGTATGTTGCTTTAAAGCAGTAAAGGACATTTTTAAAGCAAAATATTTAAAAAATTACCAGTCCGTAACATATTTGTATAAAATATTTTAAAAACAAAATAGTGCGTCATTGCTTCTCCCTGAAATAAAAATTAATTTAAAATCCCCATTAAGTTTAAAACAAATGTGATCTTTTAACTATTTTTCTAACGAAGCACCGTTAAAAAAAAATAGAAAACACCTTGATGCACTTGTTAATAAAAACACACAAAAATAATTTAAAATCTTAGGTTTTTCATAATTGACATTTTTGTCGTAATTTTGACAAATTCGTCATAGTTTTTCGTTCAAGAAAAAGTAAAAAAATCACAGTTTTTGACTTTTCAAATTTTAAGACTAGAATACCCCTTAAAGCTTATGGAAAAAATCCTGCATTATGCATTAATTTTTGTGGAAAATATATTTAATGTATTTTACTTATATAAAAAATTAAATTGTTAACGTTATCGTAGAAAAATAAACCTTTTAAATTAGCAAGTCTCCATATTTAAAACTTATTTTACCGCTACTTTTCTTTTGAGCAAAAATCGCAATTTGATATCTTCGAGTTGCCTTTTAGGTTTTGACCCATGCAGAACTTTTTATAAACAGAAAGAGTTTACAAAATTAATAAAAAAATGTTTTGGACATAACGCAAAATTACGTAATTTAAATTTTTATATAGAAAATCACATTCTACAATTATAATTTAGTACCATTTGGTACTTGATATAAAAACTTAAGTAATATTAATTATTTATGTACTAACAAATAGTAATTAGTTTAATTTTTAAAGTTATAATGCATATAAAAAAATCAAGTTTAACTGAAGTTTCGGTATATTTAAACCATCATATGTTTTTTGTCGAAATTTTAATAAGAACATTTTTCCACGACCGTTAAAAAATGCAGTTCTTTAAATCGTAAACATAAAGATAAAGTACTTTATTTTAGTAGAATACATTAAGTGTTGAAAAAAGTAACTTTATTGTTTCCATGCCTACTACAATAAACCTCAATATCAATTTATGCAATTTAACAGTAAACGCGACATCAACTGAACCAAACAGTCAAGTTACCTTTGATTGCGTCAGTATTTCTTTTTAGTTCATGAGTCACTAGTTTTAAAGTTTAACAGTTTGCGAATAAATTTATTAGAAATTGAAAGGAATTATTACTGTTTTAGTATTATTTCTACAAAAAGTAAGTACATACAATTTTCTAAAATTAAATAACGGCATAGTTATAAAGTGGATAATTGTCTTTTAAAAAATGAGGAGGCTATGATTTTTATTGCAATATAATGGTTGTGTTGCAAAAATTTAAATTAATAAGATTAAGTAAATAAAACAAGTATAAACTGGTAATTTGGAAAATTTATATACGGTCGTAGAAAAAATATAGTATGTAACATATGTATAAACTTTTTTTTATTCATGGGATTGCCGCACTCTCCCAACTGCTTGTGCTGTCAAACTTCCCATTCGTAAAAAAAGTATCACTTTATGCACTTGTTACATAAATTACTATTATTGCATCAATCCTAATGTAATAACTACCCTTTATTTAACTGTGACATTGTTGGTCATAGTATATCCTACTGCTTATAAAAAAATTGCCGGCCTTACACGTGTCAAGTAGCTTAAGCAAGTTACTTAAGAAAGTAGCCAAAAAATATGAATTTTTATTTATCTACTTGCGTAGAACCATATATACCTTAATTTAGTTACTTGATTTTGCTTAAGCTACTTGACTCATCTTAAGCCCGCATTTATCCAAGCAGATCATATAAACATTATTTTATTACAGAGCTGCAGTATTAACAACGTTTAAGCAAAAACAAACACCAGAAAATTTAAGTTTTTTTTAAATTTCAATTTAAAAAAATACTGGTGTTATATACTTTTATTTATTTTATCAAAGTAAGTCTTTATATGCGTCCATGCTCCTCAAGGATAAATTTCCATTAAACACAAGCCGCTCTTGACATTTTATCGCTTGCCGAAGCAAACAGAAAGATTTCCTGCGAGAATCGAGGGCTAAATTTTTCATTTTGTCTATCTAATCGTTGCTACCTACCTCTTCTGAAATTTCCGCCTGACATAGTGCATCTGGACTTGAACAGTTTCTACTCGATTTGTTTTTACTTATAGGTTTGTACATAGCGTAGAATTTTAACGACAATTTAGGTACCTACGAATGAGAATAAACCATTGCGGTATGCTGGCTGCAGAGTTGGGTCGAATACTGAAAATCGGTATTCGAATCCGAATACGAATACCAATGAAAGAAATTATTTGAATCGGTATTTGAATACTGGAAAAAAGAAGGTTCAAATACTTGAAAAAGAAAACTGATTATTTAAAAATGTAAGGAGCAAAAAGGAAGGTACTTACGTCATTTTTTCTTATTATTTTTGTTTTTTAGTATTCAAATCATGACAATTTTGCACATTTCGGTATTCGAATACTCGGTACGCCGGTATTCGAATACTCGAAAAATTATTCATCGAATACTTCAGAATACTTGAATATAGACTCCTGAATACTAACCAAAAAATAATTTGGCGAATGCCGAATACCATTCACACAAATGTATTCGAAATACTATTCAGAATTCTGAGTATTCGAAGACGACCCAACTCTGGCTGCCTGCGACTTTAGAATAAACATTAAACGTTAATTTATACTTTGACGGGATTAAATAAATTTTGACTTGTTAACTTCTAAACGTGTAATCTTTTCATATCGAATATTTTAACAAGACTTTCCTCCTATAAAAATTCTTGCTTTATCTTAAATTAGCCGACCCGTGACCACATCCTTTGGCGTTAAATATATTTTTTTCTGAACTTTTTGTTTATTCATATTAAAATATATTTTATAGCATTTGTAAATAGTAAAGCTTTCTAAATGTGAAATAATTTTTATGATCGGTTAAGCATTTCCAAAAATTAGCTCTTACAAACAATCAAAATTTAGGTACAAGTTTTATCTTTTTATTAAGTTGGTATACATAAATTAAGAAAGGAAAAACTACTTAAAATAAGTATATTCGTTGTTTTTTTCTTATCTATTTTTATAAAAAAAATTGCATCCGCAGAGAATCGAACCCGGGCCGCGTTACAGGCGAGCATTCTACCACTGGACAATAGTTGGTTATACACGTAATGTAGTATATTAGTAGAGATTGTATTCATTATGTCATTATTTTTCTCTAAAATGTTTGTTTAATCAATATAAAATATAGCCTATAGCACTTTTAAATAGTGTAGCTTTCTAAAAACATTAAACATATTAATAGGTATTTTAAGACTATATCCCAGATTATTATCGCACAAAGAGTTAAATTATAAATGATTTCGCACAAAAAACTAAGTTGCAGACGAAAAATACAACAGTACCCGAAAAATACCTTACAAGTACATTATTTGTAGGTTAATTCTTCTGGTAACAAAAAAACATAATTAACTATCTAATATTTTTAATAAAAATTATATTAAACACCCATAATTATTGTTTTTATTTGTTCTAATATCTTTCCGTGCCTTCAATCAGCTGGTTTCTGTCATTGGGTCATTCCTCGTGATCTTTGCGATGTTGCCACTTGTCGTTGTAAGTGACTAATAAATTTTAATTTATTATGGCGCAGTATGAACGTAACGACTCCTATTGTTTAACATATTACGATATTTTGGAGGTATTTATTTTATTTTTTATTGGGATGTTTTTAACTAATGTGTATTACTGCGATAAAAAAAAACTGGATAAAATGTTTGAAGTACGGGAGCTAAAGAAATATTACGACTTTTAAGAGTTTCGTGTTTCGTATCGGTTGTTCAACAAATTTAAGCTTGTGGTTAATCCATGCAAACATGTGACTTTATAAAATATACCATATGACAATTTACAATAACACTTTTATTAAATAAAAAAAGTTTTATATATAAAAAAATATTTCAAAGTATTAAAATTAAAGAAGGTTCATAGACATGAAGCCCATATCTATCAAATAAAAGATAAGAACCGGTCCGAATATCAACTTTTATTTTATAGTTTTAATTACTTTTATAAAATAATCCATTTAAAAAAATGCTTTTTAGCACGTCCTGTATTACAAAAAAATTAAAATATTTTACTAGTCTTAAACGAATGTTAGAACAAAAAATGGTGAAGTATTTTTACTTTGCAAAGAATTATTTTTTGAAATAAATCAAAACCGCGATGTTCATCTTTTGGCAGCACGTTAATCAGCGAAAAATGTTACTACTTTGTTAATTTACCGACTTCGTATCTCCAATCATAAGAAAGTTAGCAATTGTGCCGACCTAATAATGATCACCCTGTGTATTTTAGTTTAATTTTAAATGTTCAGTTCGATTTATTAATTATTTTGATTTAAAATCAAATCAAAATAAACAAAGTTTTTGGTAATAAGAAAGGGGTAGAAGATAAGCACTAAATTATGTAGGGTTAAATCAGGTTAACAACTACTTGTAACCTAGATTTTAATTATCATTACGTAGTTTAACAAAGGGGTCACGTATAACCCCTAGATGAAATTTATCCAGAGCAAAATTTATCTTCTCAAAAGTTATGACCGTTAAATTTGGGTCAGTTAATGTAATTACTCAAAAGAGCTCTTATAGTTTCAATTCTTAATTCTTTAATAAAAAAAAATATATTTAAGAACTTTGTTACATAAATTATATTTTTTCCGCACTTATGGTACGTCAGGATGGTTACAAAAAGAAACTACTGAAAATAGGCAAATATTAAAATGCATGGTGAAATTTAATTTAAATCTTTATTCTTGTTAAATAAGTAAAAATAATTATTTTATTAAAATACACTAACAAACAATGGTTCTAAAACACATACAAAGTTGCAAGTAGCCACTGATACATTTCGTTACCCTAATTTGCAAACCTCCTAACTCCAGAATTAATAGAAATTGGGGTTTTTGTGACATCGACTGCTCTTACAATGAATAAGCATTATTTAAAAACCTTATAACTACGGTCATAATATTATAACAGTGACGTCTCAGTGCGCACCACAGCCAATACTATTTAAAAAAAAGTACCCCACTGACTTTTTATAAAATTTTTATATATTTTTTTTGATTAGGCAATTAAAAATGCAACTTTTTAGTCTTTTAAATTTTGTTAGTATCTAGCTTTGTTTTCGAGAACAAAAAATTAATACCACTTTAATTTCTTCTAAAAAGTACACATAGACGATATGGTGAGAAAACAATAATAAACAATTATTTACCCTTAAAAATACTTATTTTTAATTTTCAATTTTATTTTATGCTGTTTATGGATACCTTGATTCTATTCAAAGAAGAGCTATTCGACTCATTAATGATCCTTCACTTACAGAAAGGCTTCCCTCTTTTGCACATCGTCGGGCTGTGGGGGATTCATCGCTTTTTTATAGGTACTTCCATGGCTTCTGCTCTGAAGAATTGTCCAGTATAGTTCCTCCACTTACGGTTCCCAACAGAGAAACTCGTGGCTCCGCGCGTATGCATCCCTATACGGTCCAACTGGACAGGCCCCGAACTTCCCATTTTGTTCGTTCTTTTATCCCTAGAGTTTCTAGGTTGTGGAACCTGCTGCCCGCGGAGGTCTTTCCTTCCCCCTAAATCTTCAAGTATCAACAAACTCCCTCTTACCTTGCTTAAGACACCCACGGTACGTTAGTATTTAGGCTTTTAGCCTTCGTGGTTTGTCCAAAGATAAAAAAAAACCTTTTAGTATTCCTTAAAGTGGTTTTAATTTCTATTTTTCTTCTTAAACAAAGCGAGATACGAAGAACATAAAAAGTTGCATTTTTAATTGCTAAATCGTAAAAAAATATGATAGTCAGTGGCGTGCTTTTTTTAATAATATTGGGTGTGTTACCGACTGAGACGTCACTGGAGCCAATAATCTTAATTATGGTAGTGATTTACAAACGCTTTTTACGTTAAATTAATTTACTAAATTTTATCCAAAGCGGTTTAAGCGTTTTTAAGATATTTTAAAAATACCCAGTTCGCTTAAAACTTTAACGCCCTGTATTTTAGAAGTAAAAAAGTCCGGACATATGTTTATAGGAACTTTTTTATAAAAAGATATAAGAAATTACCTTTTAAACTTTCGTACAGTAGTTAAGAAACGCGCTGTATAAAAAGCAGGTTGCAGCGGCCTGCAATAAAATTTTAACAGATTTTATACTTGTCAGCTCTAATTACCGCTTTTGGACTTAATATGTAGGTGTGGTAACGACCTTACCGACCACAGGGAATTAATAGCATAGAAAATATTCAAGATAAGGTGTAAATTTGTTTTTGATTCGATATCCGACGAAAGCCGGAAGCGGTGGGCCGGCACCCCTGATCTTGTTTTACCCGAATCAGCGCACTCGTTGCAGTGAGAAATTGGTGGGGAGGATTAAATGCACGTATTTTTTATATCCGGCGCTTTGTTTTTTTTTTTTTTCAAAAATGCATTTAAAAAATGTTTTAAAACTTTTCGTTTTATTGCTGTAATAACGGCGTATGTGTGTAAATAAATTATAATTTTTGCAACAAACCATGTACGTTATCTATATGGCATTGGATACTTTATTAAAAGTGATTCTTAATCTATACACATACACTTAGAAAAAAATTGCTACAAACAAACAATGACTAATAATGTTAAAAATTTAAATATTTTTAGTATAGAAAATTATTAGTTTCTTCAAATTTAAAAAGAATTATAACAAATACCTACCTGTATTGTTTTATTGAAAAAATTGGTATATTAATAATAAGCCATAATTTTAATTAGAATCAAGTAAAAATAAACTAACGTACAAAAACAAGTAAATATAGAAGACTAACAGACATATCAAACGTGTGTGTTTATTAATATAATTTTTACAAAGAACTACTTACTACTGACTATTTGTGTTTAAAATTCACGTTCTTTATTATTTAAAATAATTGATTTATTCTACTGAGTAAAAATATTTACCTTTTTTTTAGTTTTTTTATACGTTAGCCTAAAAATCAGTTTTTATACAGGGTATCAAACTTAATTTGACATTTTTTAAACATCTTTATTATTAGAAATACGAAGTTAATTAGAGGTTTAATTAAAGAAGTACTTAGTTGTATTATGCAGGCTGCCAACAGAACGAAATTAAACATCAGGTTTTTGATTTATTGTTAAAAATTAACTTTTTTTTAAATGGAACACCCTACATACAAAAAGTCCACATGTGATATGTCTAATTTTTAATAGTTTTGAAAATATGGCCCTCCTCGGGAATTTAATAGAAAACTGGAATTTAAAAAACACACACCTTGTATATTGCATCACCTGGAATAAAAATAAAAATACCAATTAATAATGTGTCTTTCTCCTTTAGTTTTCGAAATATGTCCATCAAAATTTAAAAAATAGTAGATACAAATGTCAATTTTAACTAATATACTAAACTAAGTGCTTATAGCTTAGAGCTGTGGTTATAATAAATTAACATAATTTTTAAAGGTTTACAAATTTAAAAAAAATAGATTTGGATGGCATGTTTTTAAAGCCCCTAAAAACCTATTTTAATTACTATCAAAGTCCTAAGGATGGTTATATTTTCAAAAAAATCACATGTGAACCTTTTGTAAAGCCTTTTGATAAATCTTTTAACAGATAATTTTTAGCGTATTTCAATTAAAAAATTTAAACATTACAATCCGACGTTCAGTTGTTTTTTTTTGACAGTACGTTAATGAGCGAGAAAGATACTACTACTTTATATCTTTAATAATTAAGAAGTTAGCAATATTGCGGACTTAAGTTTGATCACCCTATAAAAATATTTTTAATTCTAGTTTTTACTGTGATTAAACCGATAAAAAATAAACGTAATGCCTTTTTAATATCCATAACTTTATAGGTATTAGCGGCATTTTAAATTGGTTCACTTTTTATTAATAAAACAACTACTCTAAAAATAGTTTATATGTATGTATTAAGTTTTGCCACAATACCTATTTAATATCTTGCTCTAGGCGGCAATACTGTAAACCAAATATTACAAAAAATTACCCAAAACTGTTTTGTAAAAAAATTATTAACAAGTGTGTAGTGCGGTATAAGCGTTTACCCGCCTTTGTCGGAAATCGAACCTCGGTCGCCCAGGTGCAAGTCTTACAGACCATATTACCTCGAAGAAAGATAAATCTTAGATTTGGTCTTACTATGCATACGCTACATTTTACAAGAAAAAATGCTGTGCCTTTTTATTTATAAATCACGGTATCTGGTATTTAAGAAACTATATCCACCTAAAAGACACCGAAAAAAGCACCTTTTTCAAGGTTTTTTTAAGGAAATCCCTTTGATTTATTAATTTGAACTTTTGCACATAAGTGCCTAAGTTCTCCACTATTATGGGAAACTTTTTTATTAATAATTTAACGAAAAAAAATCTTTTAAAAAGATCTGCATGGTTTAAAACCTAAAATGCAATCATTAGATATTCATTTTTTCAGTAGTATACGAGGTATCTCAAAAACGTGAATTTTGTTCAAGAGGTAAGTACCCTTATTTTTAAAACTATCGAAAATTATTATTAAGAAAAAATGTTTAAAATTAAAAATAGGTCTTAAATGTGCAAGCTCATTTATTTACAAAGAAAAAAGTTCTTCTTTAGTTTCTATGCGATAACGAGCGTTTCTGTGACTTTTCAATGTTCTGACAGTTCGTAAGCTTCCTTTAGATATAATATTTTAAAATAAGTACTTACAAATGTACAAATTTAAATTTTTATCGTTTTATTATAAGAAAAATAACTTTTTTTTGAAAATGAACGAGTTTGCATATTAAAAGTTATTTTTACTTCTAAGTATTTTTCCTTAACTATAATTTTCCATATTTTCAAAAATAAGGGTACTTTTCTCTTAAACAAAATTCACATTTTTTGAGATACCTCGTATACTACTGGAAAAAAGAATATCTAATGATTACTTTTTAGGGTTTAAGACCATGCATTTTTATAAGGAATAACTTTTTTTGTCGTAAAATTAATAATAAAAAAGTTTTCCATATGTAAAGAAGTTTGGCGGACACACTGTGTATTCTCTATACCCTTAACAATATTTAAACATAATTAATTTGTCAAAAAATTCTTTTGTAAGGTTCTGTAGCCAATGTCAGCATTTTTAAGATACCTCGTATACTACTGAAAAAAGAACATCTAATGATTGCTTTTTAGGGTTTTAGACCATGCAGAACACTTTATAAAGAATCACTTTTTTTTCGTAAAATTAATAATAAAAAAGTTTCCCATATGTAAAGAACTTAGGCGGACACACTGTGTACTCTCTATACCCTTAACAATATTTAAACATATTTAATTTGTCGAAAAATTATTTTGTAAGGCTCTGTAGCCGATGTCCGGAAGCTCCCGGAAGCTCTTCTCAAAAAAGACGTTTCGCGGTGACCTCTACATCTCTGGACTAGATTACTTAAAATAAAAAAATCTAACGTTTCTAGTTTTAGAAATGTATAATCTATAAGTTAATCAAAGCAATAAGTAAAACATTTTTATTTTAAAGGCGGTTTCTTAAATACAAAAATCGATTTTGGGACCCAAATTTAGGCCTTTAAATATTTATTAAAACACAAATATCTATTGCAAAAGAAAAACCTTCGATTAATTGCTAAAAATATATTTAAAAAGCTCGTGTCCAAATTTAAAATCAGTTAAGTAGTTTTCAAGGAACAAATCATGGACACCGTTTACGAAAACACTGTTTTGAGAAAAACAAGTTAAAAACTTTTAGAAATATATACACTTGGTTAGTTTTGTTTGCTAATACGAGCATCTCTCCGCAACTATTTGACAAATTAATTTAAAATTTGAAGAGAATATACTTAAATACATGTGCACTCGAAATAGGCTTGCAAAAAAACGTTTTTTTTTCAAAATCCTAAGTTGATATAACCCCTTAAAGAAGTATTTTTATTACAGTTTTAATTATTCTTTACAGCCCAAAAAAGTTATCAATAAAATGTTTTTTTTTTTTGGTTTAATAAAACGCTTTCAGGTTAAAATATCTTGTTTAGGCTTGCAAAACAGATTCAAAACTGATCAATAGCTATTTAGCTAAGCTTATCATGCCGTCAGCTTTTTATACTTATTTTCCCGCATATTTAATCGATTAGACGCTTTGTACAAATTAAACCACGATGTGTGTGTGACGATGGGTACAAAAATTTGATATATACCTATTATTTAAAATAAAAGATGTTTTATATATATTTTTTAAATTAAAATCTACAAATATTCAAAGCATAAAAAACATACTGTGAGTGTCTTAGGTCTTCTAAAAGGCAGTTTTAAATTGGTGTAGCTTAAATATTTGAAAATGTAAAGAAAACAAATAAGTTGGTTTATAAAGAAATGCTTGAAGGTGACAATTTGTGCTGATCAATTAAAGCCGGTACTTCAAAAACTAATATTGGTTCATTTTATGGAGCAGTGCCTACCCGATCGCATCAATCTTCTCATCAATCTGGGGTATTAACTAGACAAATAATAGAATCTTTGGGCGTAGCCAGGCCCGAAAGATAGCGTTAAAGGCGGTACTTCGACTGACTGGGGGTTCGGAGTCTATATGGGGGGAGAGGGCGCGCGAGTAACAAAACGATAATGGAGTATTGGAGTAAGGACTCAAGGGTAATTTTAACAAGTTATGTAGTTATGTAAATAATATTAGTGATTCGAGAAAGTAAGGACCTTTTTTGGTCGTCGATATTTTTTAAAAGGTAGAAAGTGATGTAAACAATATTAGATTGAAGAGAGTTTTTTTTTGGGGCTTTAATAATTTTAAGGATGACAATATTGTTTTTCGTTAATAAGGGGGCCCGTCACTTTTACTTGTACTGGGGCCCGGTGCGGCGTGGTTTTAGCGGCCCTCGGCGTAGCGTATCCAGAGTAAATATTATGATACAAATTTCACGTGCCTAACGATTTTATTATTTGTCCGATCAATACCGCAGATTAATGATAATACTGGTGCAATCGGTTAACTTGGACTTATCAAATTATTTTTTAGCTTTGAGTACAGTTGGTTGGTTGGTTTAAGGCGGGGTTGGTCATACGACCATGTTTGCACTGCAGCCTAATGTCTTACTGTGCGCCCCATTCTTGTTACAGAAGTACTGTAAAATCGTTTATTTTTTTTAAATTTAATCAATTTTTAAGTTTTTAGATTTGTTGATAGTTATTACTTCTTATTCTATTGAGTTTATTTATAGCCTTACCATTACTAACC
Organism: Listronotus bonariensis; assembly: GCA_014170235.1. Lineage (NCBI taxonomy): Eukaryota > Metazoa > Arthropoda > Insecta > Coleoptera > Curculionidae > Listronotus > Listronotus bonariensis. The sequence continues at coordinate 23,553 of JACEGR010002720.1, read as the reverse complement.
AGGACTAACCAAATATTTTATTATGAGTCTGATCAATCCTTAGATTGATGATAAGATCGGTGCGATTTGGTAGCTAAGACTTACCACCTTATAATTTTTTAGCTTTTAGTTGGTGGTGTTGTTATTTGATACTTCGTATTTTATTAAGTTTATTTATTTTAAAATAAGCTCTTTTCTACTAATCAAACCCTTTCATTTGATACCCATATTGAGGTAGTTTAGAAAGTATGTAATCTACCATTTTGTGGCGGCGGCCATATTAGATTTTTTTGTTAATAGTAAGCTCTATTCTACAAATCATATTTTTTCCTTATAATATCGTCTGTAATGCCCACTAAGATACCATTTAACACGATAAACCCAATATAGTTTAAGCTTTAAAACCCCTTATTAATTTAAACAGTTTACCAAATTTTAACCAAATCAGTTAAAGGGTATTTAAGATATTTATAAAATACTGACTTTTCTTAAAAACTTTAACGCTATGTAAATCAACTCCAGACATATGTTTATAGTAGCTTAAAAAAATTGATATTAAAAAATAAATACATTTTAAAATTTTGTACCTTAGTTAGGAAACACCCCATATATTGTTGTGTTTGACTTAAAAACATAGCTTAAAAATATAAATTAATTTATGGTTATTATAGATTTTACCCAACTAATAAACAAAATTTATTTAACTAAAAAAATTAGAGCTTGAACTAATATTCTGTTTAAAAAAAATTAAAAACAAGCGGAACTTTTTTATATATAATTTTGCCGTAAAGGTAAATACCGTGTTTAAGTCTATGAGCAAAGCAGGGTAATCAATAGTCATTTTATCGGTCTACTAAAGCTACCGGCATTTAATACAAATTATGCCGCAGATTTTTATCGATTTAATGTGGCTGAGTGGTTTTTGTTGTGTTTATTTGAAAATCGACAAGCAACGAAATAGATGTGACGATGCATACAATCTTTTGTCAGCCATTTTTTATTTAAAATTCCAAAGAGACTAGTATTTGTTTAAGATTCTCCAAAAATAGTTTTTATATATTAACTAACGTAATATAACTAATAACTAAAAGTTAGCTGCCATGTAATTTACTTGATAAAATTAATTTCAAAAAACTTTACTACCTCTAATTTAGTTCGGTATATTATTACACTTTTTGTTTAATTTACAGTCTTAAGATTGTAATTCGTTATGCTGACGATACAATCATCTTGTGCAATAGTCTTCAAGGACTTTAAGAGTTGTTGAATTGTGTAAACACAAGAGGACGAGAATTAGGTTTAAAAATGAATGCCGCTAAAACAAAATTTAGGGCATTCAGCCGCCAACCGCACCCCCATGCTTCCCTACACTTAGACCTGGAAGACATTGAAAGAGTTACCCAATTCAAGTAATTGGGATGTTACATCATCACGGAACAACTGGACCCAAATAAAGAAAAAGAAGTAAAATTGAAACAGGTCGCAAAACTTTTCTACGAATAAAGTCATTCTTTTCTAACGACAATCTAAACCTAAAGTTGCGCCAAAGAATGAATAAGTGTTATATCTGGTCTGTATTGTTGTATGGAGCTGAGACCTGGAGACCTGGACTCTAAAGGCTGAAACGATTAATCGCCTAGAAACATTCGAAATGTGGTTGCATAGAGGAATGCATCGAATACCATGGACAGCTACGCAAACCAACGAAGCAGTTCTAAGCCGAGCAAATGCTGTTCGTAAACTATTTTGGGCCATACAAATCCAAAAGATATCATACCTAGGGCATGTTCTTAGAGGAGACCGATACAAGATTCTTTAGCTCATAATAAAGGGTAAAATTGAGGGTTGTAGAGGAATTGGCAGGAAAAAAATGTCATGGCTAAAGAATATCCGCGATTGGACTGGATTTCGCAGTGCCGAACAATTGTTTAGGTTAACTAAGGATCGTGAGCAGCTCGCCATTGTGATTGCCAACGTTAGAGGGACCTGATATGGCACCGAGAGAAGAAGATGCATCAATTTTATCATCTAAAGTTTTACTTTTTAAATTAATCCGTTTAAAAAATAAAAGTAGGGGACATTAAGAAAATGCACTTTATGATTAAAAATCGTTGTATTTCCTTATTTACTAAAGTTAAATATGTTAATTTTTTAATTTTATTTTATGCTGTTTATGGCTTCTTTTTAAAAAGACTTTAAGGGGCTTTTTATTATTTTCCGAAAACAAAGCGAGATACAGAGAAAAACAAGAGACTATAAGGTTACACCTTTTATTGCTCAATATCAAAAAGTATAAAAACTTCATAACGAGTATGACGTACTTTTTTTCTTAATAATATTGGCTGTGCTGCTCACTGAGACGCCACTATTGTCTTTTTCTAGGTAAAGCCTTAGAAGCGCCTGATTACATTTTATAAGTGTACCAAATTTTATTTAAATCGATTAAGGGGTCTTTAAAGTATTTAATGAATATCTTTTTTTTATTTTAACGCCCTGTATCTCAAAAATAAAGCAAGTCCGAACATAAATTTATAAAAACTTTTGTTCATTAAAAGACATAAGAAATCTCCACTATGTTTTGTACCGTAGTTAGAAAACACCCTGAATATCTTTAATGGATTTTAAATGCAAAACTAAATTGAAACAAGTTTTTACATAACTGACTAAATTTTAAAAATAAGTATTTGGTCTTATAAAACACCAACTACTTTAAAGGATATATTGCTCATTGGATAAATATACAGTAGCCCTATTAAAAACAACATTTAACCAACACAAAACCCTATAATCAAACTTTCCCCTTATACCTTTTTATAAAACCCTAAAACTCGTTTTGTTAAAAGACGTGACACTTTTTCGATTTCACTTCCCTGCCCCATCTTAAAAATGTAATAAAAAAATTTTATACTAGTTTTGAAAGATTTAGGCATATAGGTATATAAATTTTCGTGAAAGAGCCCTAGGCGACGTGCTCTGCACCAAGAATTATCTGTTAGAAAATTCTTTTTCTATTTCTTTTTGTTTGTGGCAAGGTTGTTTTGTTGTCAATTTTTAATTTTACGACGTTACGGCTTCCCAAGAGGTAATCAGTTTTTTTTACTGTAGAGCAAAAATTATTTTTACAAATTTAAAAAGTAATAACATAGTACATTTTTGCTGTAGATCTGACTTTTGCACTGCATTATACGATTTACAGTGTTTTTATGCTTTTTATACTTGTTAGAAACTGGTTACTTTGCCCGTAAATAAACTTAAATCATAATTTAACAAGTGTAGTAAATAATCAATGTTTTGTAACTTAAAAGACTATATAAAAAATCTTTTTTAACAAAATCAAATACCAGACCTACTAATCAATTGTTGTTACGGGATGCCTTAATCTTGCCTTTTAATTAATTAGTTTTACCAGCACACATTGTAAATATTTTCATTTACAAATATTACATTTAGTTCAATATATTAAAAATATAAACTTTATGGTAGGGAAGCATAAGAGATTGGGGGATTTACTACAGCGCGGCATATGAATATACCGGAGGATACCTTGTACCCGGTTAAGTACCTTCACCAAATATGAACCTCGTATACAGGGCCAATCGTAAAAACAAAAATATATCCATCAGAAATTTTCGAGCACGTGAGATTAAGATATGGTGCGTTAATTACATGCTTTACAGTGTTAATTTTACGAATCTGACAATTTGAGAGTGATGTATAGAGCGGAGGGCTACTTAGTCATTAAAGTATATAAAAAAGTAGTTTTTTTTTTTAATTTAAAGCAAATATTTTAGGTATAAGGAAAAATATTTAATTTGATACAATTCGTCCGATTTTTATAAGCCGAAATAATAACAATTTTGTTTTTTGACATATTTAAAAATCTATAGCCGCTTTTCTCACCGATAAAAAGTAATACATTATACAGGGTATTTCCTAATTGCGGTAAGAAAATTTAAGGGTATATTCTTGAGCCTATTTATGAAAAAAAAGTCCCTATAAATATAAGTCCAAAAATGATTTGTTTATAAGATACAGGGTGTTAAACTTCAAAAGGAAAATCGAGTTTTTATGTGTGGTATTTTTTAAAATAGGTACGTTATTTAGCTAGGTAGCTAATACTATTTAAAAAATCGTAAGTGAATTTAACCCCTTATTGGTATTTATGTAAATGTGAGAGATTAAATAATATTCCATACCCTGCATTTCTTTTTAAATTTTAGGACATAAGGATTTAATTTTTGCTGTGTCGGATTTAAAAATTCGCAAAGTAGTTTTATTTTTTTTAACAAAAAACATTTTTTTTTAATTTAAAATTTTATTTTAATAACTACTTAGCTTAAGCAACGCGTGACTAGTTCAGCCATTATAAATATATTAAAAAATTGGTTGCTGCTCTGCACTTGCTATTTTATTTTTACTAACATAATATTTTATATATAGCTTTAGGTAATACTATTTTTTTATTTCTTTTTTTAGGTAAGCAGCGTCATCTTTTAAAAACTTGGAAATGCGCAAATAGTATAAATTGGACTGCTTAGCAGCTCAGGTAATTTTTTAGCTAGTAAAAGAAAACAAATATTAACATTAAAGTTTGTAATGTAAATATTGGGAAAAAATAACAATACAAAATTGTAATAAAATAATAACAATTTGGCTTTAATATGCCTTTTTAAAATTCAAGAACATTATAATAAAATTTGTAAATTGCGCAAAATTGTGTTGAATGTGCATAAGGAGGAAAAGGCGTTATATTATTTGTGATAATTTAAGGGCTTTTTAATATTATTTAAAAGTATTTATTTTTGGCCTTATCACAATTTGTTTTTTAAAGAAGTTTGATTTTTAAAAAAAATGTACCATTTTTTCAAGAATAGCTTTTTTTTAATAAATTTCCATCTGTCCGTTTGTAAACTTGGACAGTGGACGATGTGTGTATTTGTATAATTTGGTAATATATTTTTTTAATTTCTTGCCTATTTTACATAAAAAAATATATTTATTATTATATGATACTCGTGTTTTATGTAACGTCCCATAATATAGAAAAATGTGATACCCATATTTTAAAGTAACATTTGACAAGGATTAATTGTTACATATTTATAATCTAATGGAATATTCTATGTAATAAACCATTAATACTAAGAAAAAATGGTATGAATTTGGAATGCGATGCATTCCAATTAAAACGAGCAACCTTTAATAATTCTGTTATTTGTACATATGTAAATAATTCTAAAATACGTCAGTTTTTACTTTAACAAGGACATATTGTCTAGTTTAAAAGACAATTTACCCCAAATACTGGGGTCCTTGGTCGGTGGGTCAATCCTGTAACTTTTTCCATCCTAAAAACAATAAAATTAAATATTTTACAAATGTATACACATTTAACAAAATTTTAAGTTATATAGGTCAGTAAAGCAACAATAAAACGAGCACGATTAGTCATTTTATCCAAAATAATTTCATGCTGGCGCGCTAAACCGTTTTCTTTTCACGCATTCTCTGTTTACGTTTCTATTTGGCTGAACGTGTATAACATAAATGTGCATTGCTTTACCAATTTATTTGTTTTGTATTACTTTCGGTGCAGCCGAAAAGAACTTTAATTGTCTAATTTTAAATAGGACATTTGGTATATTTTTTACTTATTTAAATAAATAATAACATTTTGAGTACAAAGGGGGTCTTTGCAGTCGGAAAATTTTGACACAGAGCCGTTCGGAGGCGGCAATGGGGGCAATTGCCTGTTTTCAGGGGGAGGGGATAAATAGGCTATTCTTCCCTCCTAGGTGAGAAATGAATGTGAAAAGGTGAGGACCATTTCTATTTTTTTGGCTTTTTTATACTTTTTAAAGGTAAGGTGATTTTTTTGCTCCTTACTTTTTTATGCAGGATGTTTCTTCTTTTTTACTTTCTTGCACCACCCTCTCCCAAAACCCATTTCGGCGTACGGGCTTGTTTTTGACATCTAACCTCTACCTAAATATTTTTTATTTTAAATTTGCAGTATATGCATTGTCATTTTTAATTTAAAGGGAAAATTTACCAATTTAAAACAGGGAAGGTCAGTTCGAGCTTATCCGAAAGTAGTACAAAACAACTAAAAACTAAGCTATTTTTTTCCGGAAAACCTATTTATCTAGTTTCTTCAAAGAAAACTTTAAAACTAAGTAGCAAGTTACTTTGGTAATAAGGTAAAAATTTTTTTGTTAATACAATAATCAGTTTTTCACCTAAATTAGGTGGAAAAAAGTTTTTACAAGTTTAAATTTTTGATAAACTAATTTTCGTAAATTTAGACTTTAAACTTCCTTGGCGTTTAACTAAAATGTGTTATTATTTTTGTTGTATTTACTGACTTAGGAATAATTAAGGTTTTTAATTGAATTAGGTTTATTCATTAAATTAAAAATACCCAGTTTTTATAAACGAAAAGATATTGACAAACTTTAAATAGATATACGCTATCGTGTCCAAGGATTGCATGAACAATTTTCTTTTCTCGATACCTATCTCTTTTTTACCTATATTTTTTGTTAAGAAGCTTAAAATGCTACTGTAGAAGTAGTTAAACGGTTATCTTATAATTAAAAACAAAACCTGAAAGTTACTATAAGTCATTTTAGACTTACTTCTAATAAAGCTCCTAAATAAAACCTAATGTCCATGTTAGGCTTTAAAATTTTTATCTAGATTAGATGAACATGGTACTAGCTCTTTTATTAAGACATATTGCATTTGGATTAGCGTTACAACGAGAGATGGTTAAAAGCAATGCTTGCAGATTGTTTTTTGCCCACTTACCGTAAAACCCTTACAGAAAATGTGAAAAAATAAAAAATAAAACTAAAAAGTAAATAATTATTTCATATAACGAGTCAACACAGTATATATTATTTTTTTGTGTTCTTAAACAAACTATGCCTTCCATTTGTTAGTTACATCTGGTTAAAAAAAAATAACACAAATACTAGACTAAAATAGACTAGATTAATTATGGAATAGTATCATCAATAAAAATCTGGTTTAGAGGCTATAAGGAGTATCAACAAAAATGTATTTTTGTTCTTATTCTTTAGATATTTATAAGCCAAATACTTTTGCAAAATAAATCGGTATTTACGCTTGTGGTCGTTACTTTAAAAGAAGACCATAGTTAACGAGATTAAATTCAACGTATCTACAGACATCATTGCTTTATAAATGATTGCTTTTTTAAGTCAGATAGTATTTCGTTTCATTTTATTTTATATACCCCATATCAGTCCGACATCAAACAAAACACATATCGTTATAGTTAATAAACAAAAAAATCATAAAAAAGTATTTCTAAATACCAAGAAACTGATTCTACATAAAGAGTGGACATGTGACGAAATAAAAATATATCCTTAAAAAAAGTAGGTTAAAAAAAGAGAAAGCTATAGTTTTGTTTTAGGTATTCTCAAGAGAACTGGCAAATGATTTGTTTTTGTTTGATGTTGCGACTTGGAGTAAAATCCAGGGATCAACATATTTTTTATTATTTAAAACTGTTGACTATGGTTTAAATTTGTTTATTTAAATAATGTTATTAAATATCTTTTGTATATATATTTGGAAGTAATTCTTTCTTTATTTCGCTAACACAAGTTTTAGTTTTAGGTCAAACAATAGCACATATTTGTCAGTAGACTATTTAAAATTTATAAAGGCCAATTTCTTATCGCAATACTCGTATATTAAAGCTCATCGTAAATTTTACAAATGGTTTGACTTTCGATAGAGACTTAAATAAAATCAGCAAAATATGACGTTTTGTAACCTTAGCAAAAGGCTGATGTAAGTAAGTAATTTACCTAAGTACCAAACTAAAATTAATGTGGAATATTTCTTTAGTTGTAATGATTTATTTAATTTTTTTACATTTTTAAAACAAAGAGATTTTAAATAAATTAAGCTAGTTTGGTAAGTAAAATGGTACATTCTTTCAATATATTAAAACAATTTTTATTTGAAATTATATATTAAAATAATTTTTTGTTGTTTATACCAAATTTTACCAATATTTTTATTTTAATCGTAGAAGATACACAAACATATACCAATATATTTATTTTTCAAAGTTATAAGGACACAAAAACATTTTTTTACAACGACATATTTTATTTAATTGGTTTTTTTATGGCAACTACGATGAATTGCGCTGTCGCCATTTAATATTAAAATGATCATTAATATGACTTCCTTTTACTTTAACAACCGTATCATGCTTCGGCTATATCGATAATAAAATAAAAAATGGCAGCCGAAGAGTAATTTTGTGTGCAGACGATATAGTGCAGACTTTTCCTAACGGAAAAACTCGCGATGCCGCACGTATGCATCCCAATACGGTCCAATTGGACAGGCCCCGAAGTTCCCACTTTATTTGTACTTTTATCCCTAGTTTCTAGAATGTAAAACCTGTCCGCGGAGGTCTTTCGTTATCGCCCAAATCTTTGAGTATTTATGTCCCGTGTCAACAAACTACCTCTTACTTCGCTTAAGACACCAACGAGTCGTTAGTATTTAGGCTTTTAGCCTTTGTGGATTGTTGAAAGATAACAAAACAAAGTTTTCATTTTCAAATGTATAAATATTAGGTGAAGTGAAATTATTTTTTATTATTTTTGTAGCCTGGGGGTGAAATTTGTCACTTATTAAACAGAACATTTCTTAAAAAAGCAAAAATGATATTACCAACTATTTTGAGGTGGCCCAATAATTTGAAAAATTAATTTTAAGTTAAAATTTTTAAGTAAAAAAAATGGGTTTTTTTTGTTTTTTATTATTTCAAAACATCTGGCAATGAACAAATATGTTCACTACAAAAGCAAAAGTCTTACTCTCGTGGTTAAAAGAAGCTTGTTTGTTTGTTTAATAAGTGACAAATTTCACCTCCAGGCTAAAAAAATGTATTTTACTCCACCCTAATAAAGATACTATTTAAAAATTTTACACATTGCCACCTAAAATATTTGCGCGATTATTATTATGCCTTTTCGTTACGCCTTTTGCGTGCCTAGAATTTTTAAGCAAATTATTGCTTTTCATTTTTCATCAATATCGTTGAAATTTGGTAACGTGTCTGAATTTTATTTATTTTAACCACAATTTATAACGGAATGTCTAAAAACAGTTAAAAAATCAAAACAATTATAAAACTTACTAAAAAGTAAAAAAATATTAAAAAATAAAATAAAAAAGTCGGTTAATACTAAATTATGTTATTAAAGTATAAAGGGCTTTTGTTTACTTAGTTTAAAACATTGAGTAGTTTAGCACATGCGACTTCTTTTTTTTTTACTTTTTTAAATGTTTTTTAAACTTTTTAGTAAGTTTTATTATTGTTTTTAAGCTAGTTTAATCTTTTTTAACAGTTTACTTTTCGCTTTTGCATGACTGTCTGTGTGCTTGTGATTTTTACAGTTATTTAAGAAACACTGCTAGTACCTCTTTATATTTGGTGAAAAGTTTTTTTGGCCCCAAGGTCGATTTTCAATCCGCCATTTTATTATCAAGCATATTTTCTACCTAGAGGTTTAGTAGTACTTTAGTTCTTTTTCTCTTTCGCGATCCTAACTTAATTTTTTTAAGAAACATCCTAAAAGTAAACTCTTTCAAAGAAAAAAGAATTTTTAAAATCGGTCCACAAACGCTTAAGTACTCGCGTAACATACAAAAAAAAAATAGGCAATTTAAGAACCTTTTCGTTTTTGAAGTCGGTTAAAAATTAAAACTTAATTAAGATATTCTTTTAATTTTGTCGTGCCACATTCAAACTTTCATTATGGAAATTCTGTCATTACCTAAACAGTGCAGTGTCCAAACCAACAAAAAATTAGCCAGATTTGTCATCCTATTTAAAATTTGTACATGCATTCATTCTTTATCTAATCTCTACATGCTAGTTTTCAACAAGAATGTACCGAGCTGGCACAGCGTGTATACTAGGATGATATATTTGCGCAAATGTTTTTTAGACTGACTAAATTTTTTCCATTTCCCGAAAAGTGTGGAGTCAGTACATTACCAACAAATTAGCCAGATAAGCCATCCGATTTAAAATATTTGCATGCACTTATTCTTTGTCTAATCTCTACCTGCTAGTTTTGAACTAGCTGGCACAACGTTAACGAGTATGTTAAGGTGATTTATTTCTGTAAAAGTTTTTTTGTCCTGCTGTCACTTTTAAACTTTCATTGTAGGATTTTTGACAGTTCCTAAAGGTAGTTTCAACAAAAAAATAGCCAGATTAGTCATCCCATTTAGAATTTTAAAATGCATTTATTCTTTGTCTAATCTCCTAACCTGCTATTTTTAATAATACTACTTTCTTGGACTTTTATGGTCTTTATTTTTAAACTGTGAGACGACGTTTCAGATGGTATTTGTCTTCAACTGTTTTCAAGTGATAACTTAAATTACTAAAAAAAGAGACCAGTTAATAAGGTTTGTGCATTAACATAAATCTGTTACTTATGCAATAGTTAATAGACAAGTTGTGCAAGATAATGCAATTTTTTGAGTTTTAGTGTGTTAAACGCTATAGCAAGTAGAGTTTAGCCAGGCAACGCATAAATTAAACATTTTACGGTCTCAATGTCTCAATGTCGTCTCTTTTATTTCTCTTCTTTCCACGTAAATTGGGAAAAACATGGGACATAAAAATATACAATACAGATTCTCTTATCTATTATTGTGAACATAATAAAACATTATACAAGGTTATTTTTTAGAAACTTAAAAAAAATTCAAATAAAATTATGTATGCAATTTCTCTCATAACTTACACTTCTTTTGACCATTACCACTGACATCTTGAAACATACCCATTACATATATTTTTTGCTGTAAAACTTTTAAAAAAATTACTAATGGCTTTCGGACCAGATTTGTATTGAATTTTTTTGAACGTAAAAATAGTACACCACTGCTTTTCTTAAAAACAATAATAATTTTAAAAACGCAATTAGCTTAAGAATAATTTAATAGGTGGTAAGAGGAAAGTACCAACTTAAAAATAACCCTGCATAAAACGTTTTAAAATACTTATAACTTAAATAATATATTACGAGTCAATATTTTAAGTGTATGCTTTAACCTGTTTTCTTTTATATTAGTAATTGGCTGTTTTTTTAACCCTTTTCAAATGACAGTATAAAACAGAGGCAAGATAACAAAGTAACAGATAAATTGCACACCTAGACAGCCTAATCTTGTTACAGTGTTGCAATACGATTTTCAATAAGCCCACTTAATCTCTACGCTTTGTTGCTAAACACTCGATATTGCAGAATGGGTCTACTAAAGTCCTATAATTAAATGCTTGTATGAGTAATTGTTATAGATTAGTCTGAAGTATGTGATTATAGCCTTAAAAGCTAAAACGTTAGAGTAATATTACCTGGCACTTGCAAGTGCAAGCAGAAAGGACAGGGAATTCGGAAGGGGCCACCTGACTTGGAAAATAAACGCAGAGCGATGCAGATATCTCTTTCGCAGGATCTTAATTTAATATTGGATTGGGGCGCCAAAAATCTCGTCCATTTTAATGCATCCAAAACACAGTCATGTTTCTTGTCGCGAAAAGAGTCATCAAATAGTCATCCTCTACTTATGAGCGGCCAAGTTTTACAGAGCAAAGACACCTTCAATCTCGTAGCCGTCACATTTGAAAGTAAACTTAACTGGCATAAACACATTATATCTATAGCCACGGCAGCTTCAAAAAAGCTTGGATTTCTCTTTCGAGCCAAAGAGTATTTTTCCGCTTCTAATTAATACACTTTATATGTGTCCCAAATCCGACCTCCCTTGGAATATTGTTCTCATATCTGGGGCATGGCGTCCCCCAGAACCCTAAGCATTCTTGATTCTATTTAAAGAAGAGCTATTCGTCTCATTAATGATCCTTCACTTACAGAAAGGCTTCCCTCACTTGCCCATCGTCGGGCTGTGGGGGACTTATCGCTTTTTTATTGGTACTTCCATGGCTTCTGCTCTGAAGAATTGTCTAGTATAGTTCCTCCACTTACGGTTCCCAACACGGTACGTTAGTATTTAGGCTTTTAGTCTTCGTGATTTGTCCAAAGATAAAAAAAATGTACAGGTTGTCCGGATTTTGTTGCACTTGCAAGGTATCTTGATTTTTATTAGAGATAGAGACTTACGGTTTTCGCTAGGTCTTGTTACTTTTTAATGAAAGAAAAGATTACACTTAAATACTACGACATTTAACGTAAGTGTACGTCATTAGTAACTTTGTTATTAGTCAAAATACAAAAATGTTTAAATTAACAAACTAATAGCTTTTTTAAACATAGCATTTTAACAAACATGTTTTTATAACTCATCATTAATATAAAGTTTATCTGAAGTGATATGACATCTTTTAATTAAATTATCTTGTGTACAGTGTCCGCCAAAGACTTGGACACATAAAAAAAAAATTTTGAAATTATTAAAATTATTAAAAAAACTTTTTTGGCCTTATTGAGTAACCAAAAAATCAATAGTGGCATCAGCCACAAAGGCGTCTGTTGGAAAGATAATCAATATACAATTAATTAAAATAATAAAAACTAAGATTAGTTGGCTCGATATCCAAAAAGGTTTTTAAAACAGGGGTTTAGAATTTAATTTTAGGGCAAAAAAATGGTTATTTTATGAATCTTAATTTTTTTCTTTAAATAGGGTTTTTTAATTATAAAGTGTCAAACTAATATATTTTATTATGATTTTTGTATTTTCTTTTATTTTTAAAATAAGAAAATAAAAAAAAATATTGTTACAAGTACTCTAAGTGTGTACACCTGTTTTTTTTTTTAAGAGCTGTGTTACTATATTACAATAAAATGTAGTAAGCCATGACAGAGAATACTATGTTTTAATTAATCATAATAAACATGAATAGTTTTGTAAAGCAGTTTTTTTCTTATGTTTCAATTAAAGTTGAGTTACGCACCCAATAATTAAATTGGTTTATCTTATCTTCAACCAAAACTAACCTCAATTAAAACAAAGCAAATTTAAAATAACAATAAATGTAAATAAACAAAAATGGATATTTAAAAGTTATTTTAAATTTTAAGCATCTTTTCTTTAGAATAGTTTTTTATATTAGCAAAAATAAATATACTTTATTCTTCAACAGACATTAAATGTTTGTTTAAACCTACTTATTTTTTAGGTTTCGGACGATTTATAGAAAAACACTTTTTTTTGTAAAACTAATAATAAAAAGTTTTCCATCATAAGAAACCAACTTGGGTAGACATATTGTATATTTAAAAAATCCTGAAATATGAATTTTTACAGTTTTGTTTTTAATTTATAATTTTATCGCTGTTTAAACCTCTGCACCATATCTCTTAATAAAAATCTACGGCAAGATACAAAGAATTTATTGAAGCGAAACACCAGATTGACGCTTTTATATCTTGATTGTGTTGCAGTTTTGAATTTATGGATTGCACGGCTGTTTACAAAATATGGTTTTCCCAGCAGCATATTCAGGTTTGCTTTATTAAACGGAAAAGCAGAATTAATTGGATATTTGGATAAAGCGATAAATAAGGGTTTAAAAACATAATTTAATAAAATACCATTTACTGTTTATAAAAATTTTGTGATAATTTATTTTATTTATTGTTTTATTTACTTATCCTAAAAGTTAAAGTTAAAACCCTGAACGACACATTTAAAGTAAACCAATTAGAACACGTTCCATAATTCGCAAATCGCATTTTGTAAGTATATAAGGTAGGCTTGAGATATGCCAAATTTGCGCTGTTAAAAGCGTAATTGATATTTACCAAAATAAATATTTAACTACCTATAATAAAAATATCCAAATACCCTAAAATATAAAAATATGGCAAATGCAAACTCCAAAAGTTTTAATGGTTAGAGACTGTCGCCGAGTGATGTGTATGGCATATTAAGGAATATTTCGGTAATTTACGGAATTTCTTGTTTTAAAATTATTTATTTTGTTAAAACTTTTTATTTATCTTTTAAGCATATCTGGCTTTAAAATTAATTTAAAAAAGCAAGCATAAATTAACTTCTAAGTGGAGAACAGCCCGTAATATGTAATCACAAGGAAACAGCTTTTTAAAACTGTCATATATGTACGGACAAAATATTTCAAAATACCAGGAATATGTATTCTAATTGTTTTTTACTAAATAATATTGCCCCAATAATTCCCAAAAATATTCAATAACTTCTCATGCTTTTTGATACCTTCCTATAATTCCCAATAGTTTCCCATACTTCCATATAATTTCTAGTAATTCCCCATACTTCCCCATAGTTTTCCAATAATTGTCAATAATTTCATATATTATATTTCCATATAATTCCTCATACTATTCCATCATTCGCAATAATTCCCCAATAATACCTTATAATTTGCCAATATTTAGTTTTTAATTTATTAATAAGTAAACATACTTGAGGTACTGAGGGGTGAAATGAGGTACTGGGTGGGATAAAATAATACATTTTTTTTAGGTGTTAAAGTCTATATTATGGACTACCATGGAACTAAAAACATCCATTTATGTTTAAAATGTAAAATAACTGTTAAGTAATACAGCGGGTTTCACAACTAATCCGACAAACTTTACGGGCTAATTCTATAAGAAAAAAATATGAATAAACTTTATTTGAAATTATTAATGTCCTAAACATTTAAACTACAGAGTGTTAAAAATTTTGTTAATTTAAATATTAATAATTTTTATACCAATCTAGATATTTTTAAAAAATTGCACGCCTCCGATGCCCTAAAAGACATTTTTCGGCATAGTAAAATGTTTTTAGGGCATTTCAATTTTTTGCAAGTGTTTCCTTAGATGACAATGTCCTGTCAAAAGTCCTACTACTTGTTTTAACTGAATGCGCTCTAGCTGGAGAACTTTTTAGGTCCTTGGAAGGATCGCTCTAATGTCCCCTTCCCATGTCTTTGTCCAGGTGATGTATGCCAGCGAGCGAGATGTTTTTGTTGAGATCATCTGCTTATTGTTGTTTTTATCACCTTTTAGACAGTCCGAGTGCTGGCTCTGATGCGTTGAACCTTCTAAATGACCCAGCTCTTGCTAGTTTATCCGCCTACCTTATAGGGCTTATTAAACTAACTGTACCGGGTCCACGGTAAATGACAGGAAAAGCAAGAGTATCTTATACCGGGTGCCCACGAAAGCACTTTCCGGCTGCCATTGTTTTATTTCTTTATCGATACTGACAAAACTTTGTGGGGTTGTTAGATTAACGAAAAGTCATTTTTAGGTGTACAAAATGAGCCTTTACGACTGGAACTTTTGATTTTTAAATGTAACGATCAGATCATGTTTAGTCGGAATACTATATTTTAAGAACCCATTTTGGTTAAATTTTATTTTTTAATCAAATTTTTATTTTTCATTTAGAGTGCCATGATCATTCTAGAATCACTTCCCTAGCTCAAAAACTAAAATAGGACCATATAACTTTCATAATATTTCTAAGTGCAGTATTTTACAGCGAATCCAACGATGTACAACACTACGACACTTTACTTCATCTTCTTTTAAGAAACAACATTTTTATATGTAGGAAAATGGTCTTTTTGATAGTTGCCATGAAAACAGAAACTTATAGAATATGTTGTAAAAACTAATGATTTTAATTTTTTAAACTTCTAACGGAACACAAGCAATTGTTTTAACAACATATTCTATTAGCTTCTGTTTTTATAGCAACTACGATAACTGCGACGCGACGTACCCCAATTTGGATTATAAAAATCATTTATCTACATAATAAATATTGTTTTATAAAAGAAGATGAATCAAATTGTCGTAGTGTGTTACATCGTTGAACTCGCTTTAAAATACTGCAATTAGAAAAATTATAAAAGTGATATGTTCCTATTTTGATTTTTGAGCTAGGGTACAAAAACTAAAAAAAAATAAGTTTATATCGTTCTAGTTAAAAAATCTACAAGGATAAAATCAATTTCGTATTTTTTGAAAGTAAATAAAGTATAAGGAGTGATTCTAGAATAATCATGGCACTTTAGATTAAAAATAAAAAATTTAATTTAAAAATAAAATTTAACTAAAATCTGCTCTAAAAATAGTGTACTTCGACTAAAAATGATCTAGAGAATCCGAAAAACAAAAAATATACAGGGTGTCCCATTTTAAAATCAAAAATTTCAGTCATTTCCAGTGTAACCGGAAGTCGTAAAAGCCTACTATATACACATAAAAATGACTTTTTGTTAGTCTAACAACCCTACAAAAGTTTTGTCAGTATCGATAAAGAAATAAAAAATGGCAGCCAAAAAGTGATCTTGTGGGCACCCAGTATAGCGTGTTGTAACAGTTGTCAACACATGGGAAACTTTTTTAATTCATTTTACAAGTAAAGTTAATCCTTATAAAAGTTCTGCTTGATCAAAAACCTAAATTGCAAGTATTGGATATTTATTTATATACGAGGTATCTCAAAAAATATAAATTTTGTTCAAGAGGAAAGAACCGTCATTTTTGACAGTATTAAAACATCTTATAAAAAAATGTTTAGAATTAAAAATAACTTCGAAATATGCAAACTAATTCATCGACAAGAAAAAAAATCTTTAATTTTGTGTGCGATAACGATGAAAGTATAAATTTGTACATTAGTGAATATTTATTTTGAAATGTAATATCTAAAAGAAGCTTTAGGACTGTCAAAACAGCGAAAAGTCACAGAATCGCTAGTTATAGCATAAAAAAACATTTGCATTTCTTGTAAACGAACGAGTTTGCCTATTTAAAGGTTATTTTTATTTCTAAACATTTTTAAAAAGTTTTAATATTCTTAAAAATAGGGCTACTCTTCTCTTCAACATAATTTATAATTTTTTTCGTAAAATTAATAATAAAAAGTTTTCCATGTAGACAACTAAGGTGGACACGCTGTATAAACAATTTCGTTGTTCGACGGTAAGATAATCTTACCGTCGAACTGAACTAGTACTGAAAAGCATTACTCGAATAAATCGTTTCAGTAATTATATTTTATTTTAGTTGCTTACTGTAAAGTTAAATATTTTGTTGGAAATAAATCCTAATTATACATGCAAACAAATAGGAGACGTAAAGATGGGTGGGTTTTGCAATAAATTGTAAATTAACGGTGAGCGTTTGTTTACTGCAAAACCTTACTGAAGTTTACACGTGTAGAAACTATAAAACAAACTTTCATTTAAACTGAGAGAATTTAGGAATGGAGAAACTTTAGATATCCGAAAATGTGAATCTAGAAAGTACCATAATTTGTTTAATGCAACAAATTAATTGCTGGTAGATATTTATTAGTGCTAGTTCGATAAAGAGAAGAAACTAAGGTAAAAGTATAAAATTTTGGTGTAAGTTAAAAAATACGGTTAACTTTTTCTCTGAGTTTGTAGTTCCAGCTTCAAATTGTTTTAGGTATTTTTTTAACATTGCTTAGAGGGGCGTAAATTTGGGAAACGACAAAAAACATATTTACAAATATTTTTATGCAATGGCAGGATGTCTTAAAAATATCTCGAAAATTAATTATTTTTTCAAAAATAAGTGCCACTTTTTTAATGTCCCACTTGGTGAGAAAACAAACTTTTACAGAAATATTGGTATGTTAGATATACACAGTGGCTTTGATAAGTACCCGATTTTAAATTTAGCTATAAATTTAAAGACGCGTCTGTTTTGCTGAGTTAATTTATTATTTATTTTAATTTCTTAGCATACACAATCAATAAAAAAATCAAATACTTACCAAACTCATATATATTTGGGCATTAGTAATAAAAGCAAATGGTAATTTAAAGATGATTTCTTAGATAATATAATTACATTTCTAAGAAAGATATATCAATTAGTAAGGCACATTGTTTCAAAATGGTTGTATACATGATGAACTGCATGTCAGCTTGGGTTTCATGGTAAACGCATTTAAATTACTAACAATGCCGCTTACAGTGGTCATGTAAACAATGTTCTAAACTAGCTAACAATCCATTATCAAACTGTCATCCACACTTTATTTTCTCAAGTGAAGCTAACTGCAAACAAGCAATAAATTGAAGTAAAGCTGATCAAAGGTATTGGAGATAGAAGTAGATTTTCAAAGACTTTAAAAGCTTTTAATTTAATTTAATACAAGACTGGGTTAGCTAAGAATTTCTGTTTATTGCCAGCCCTTAAATTAAAAAATGTATATACAGAGTGTCCGAAAAGGTGAGGTCCAAAATGATAGGTTTAATAAAGTGATCCAAAATATTGCTATTACTTCATATAAAAAAATGTTCTATCTCGCTTCGTTGGGGAGATAGAATCAAAGTTGGAATAAAAAAAAACTTACTTTAATTATAACTTTTAAACTGTTGCCACAGTACCAATGATATTCAGGCAACTAAATAACCTTATACTAAGGCTTTTTTCATAGATAAGCGGCAGGTCAGTAAGTCGTGATTATACAGGGTAAGACATTTTCTTTTTGTATGTATTTTTGACACAGGTAACAAATTTGACATTTTGCTTTGACTGTTTGATTTCTTTATCTTTTTTCTACAAAAAAAGCCATACTTATTGGAATCGATATTTTAGACCGTTTTTCATAAAATCGCATTTTAAATACAGAAAGACCAGAATTAATAAAAAATCAAATAAGGATATTTAGTTGCCCAAATATCATTGGTACTGTGGAAACAGTTTAAAAGTTATAATTGATCTTAGTTTTTCTTTTAATTCTTACTTTGAAGGTCAATATCTTCATAACGAAGCAAAATAAAAATTTTTTTATATGAAGTACTAATAATACTTTGGCTCACTCTATCACCCCTATCATTTTTGACCTCACTTTCCGGACACCCTGTATATATACAGGGTGTTTTCTAACAACAGTACACAACTTAAAGGTGTAATTCCTTTTGTCATTTTCTAAAAAAATTTTTCAACAAACATAGTTCCGGGGTTGCTGAGATACAGGGCGTTAAAATTTAAGAAAACATTTTTTTTCCTAATATTTTTAATACGTTTGGCCGATTTGGATAAAATTTGGTACATTTATTTAAAGGTATAAGGTGCTTCTTTAGCCCTAACCAGATTGTTATTATTGGGTCCAGTGGCGTCTCAGTAGGCACCGCAACTTATATTATTGAGAAAAAAAAGTGCACCACTGACCTTTTTTGACGTTTTCATATTTTTTTATAATTAGACAATTATTATTAAAACTCTTTTTTTTGTTATTACTTTTAATAATTTTACCGAATTTTCTTCAAATCGGCTTAACAATTTTAAAAATATTTAGAAAAAACTATTTTCTTTCTTAAATTTTAAGGCCTCTCAGGAAGGAAGCACCTTCAGACATATGTTTATAGGAACTTTTTTCATACAATAACATAAGGAATAACACCTTAAAGTTTCGTACCGTTGTTAAAAAACATCCTGTATATATTTTTAAGCATGAAAATAAACTATATTTTAAAATTACTTAATAAAAATATAATTTTATAGTATTTTCTGGTATTTTCCAAAATGATCATAGCCTAGGTTAGATTGTAAAAGGGGAAAAATTTGGTTCAGTTAATATAGAAAAATATACAGGGTGTACCATTTTAAATAACAAAACTGCTCTTAATTAATCGAAAGCTGTCATTTCCTTTGTGATAGTGGAATGTTACAAAAAAATCTAAAGCTTTTTGTGAAAACCGCATCTTGATAACTTTATTCGTTCCAAAGTTAAGTCGCGTGCAAGATGGGTCAAGATATACCGGGTGTTAACAATCTATTAGACAAGAGGAGAGTTTTTGCTTATTTCTCACTTTTTGGTTACTTTTGGTTTAACCGGAAATGACTCACATTCTGAATTTTAAAATGAAACACCAAGTATATTTTAACATTTTTAAATTTTTAAGACAATTCTAAATAGTAATTTGACATTTTAAAAAGTTTTTAGGCCTACTTGAATTTTTAAGAGCCATTCGTAATATTGGATCTAGGTAGCCATGATTCTGTCCTTGTTATTAATTCGATCGCAAATAAGTTGGTTTCGTTAGATTTGTCAAAAAATACTTTTTCTTGCAATTTGAAGATTAATAATTAAAATGGAATATGTCAATTTGCCAAATTATTTTATTCCTGTCTTTCATATTAGTCACTAAAACTTTGGGATTGTATTTTCTTAACATCACTTAGAATTACTAATTTAATTTGCAGCCAGCCGTGGCCACCCAGATGCAATGTTAAAAAGACTATAAAAAAGTTAAGTAGGCCTAAAAACTTTATAATTAACCATTTTAATATATATTTGCAAAAGAAAAACAGTGCGGTTCTTACATTATTTTAAAATTTTATGATAATAAATTTTGGAATGTCATGGTTATATAACAAATTTAATTAAATTTCTTAATGCAGAAAAAAATGGATCCATATTTTAAAACAAAGGGGGTGAATAGTGGTAGCTTAAAGACAAAACCATGTTGCATAGTCAAACAAAAATAATAAAACTATCTAAACCAATGTTTTTAAAAACTAATTACCTGGTATTAAATTCATACTCTCCTTAACTTTTTATTTTTTACCATGCAAAAATACAAAAATATTAAAATTTTGGGTTAATTTTTTATTCTGAAATCAGTAATCCAATTTTTATTTGCTTACAAGATACGACGATTAGCAAGTTTAAATATTCAATTTAAGAACTTTTTGTGCGGCCAAATTTTTAGATTATTTTAAAATTGACACGTCAAATAAAGTATTTTTTTTTAAGCTTGTTACAAGATGTTTTTAATTAATGATTAAAATATATAGGGTCTTCCAATTCAAAAATCATGTATTCATTTAAAACATTTCATGTTTAAAAAAATAATGAATAATAAAAATTTAATGGGTAATTTAAAAATTAAAAATTAATCCAGGAAACTGTATTGTTTCTTTTTATTGATTTTTATTCATAAGTAAAGAAAAGAAGTCATTTTACCTACAAAATTGGTTTTTGATTATACAGGGTGTCCGGAAAGGTAATGTCAAAAATGATAGGGGTGATAGAGTGAGCCAAAACAATGTTAGTAGTTTATATTAAAAAAAGTTCTATCACGTTTCCTTAGGAGTTATTGACTTTCAAAGTTAGAATAAAGAAAATGTATTTTATTTATAGCTTTTGAACGGTTGCCACAATAATAATGATATTTGGACAGTTAAGATAATTTGGTAGTGACTGTATTTTTACGCGATTAAAGTAAAAATGGTGGCTAATAATTTTAATACTTAATTACCATTATTCTAAGACAAAAGAATATGTAACTAACTTGTTTTTTTCCAAAACTATTGATTATTTCTCTTTAGAATTAACACTGACCTATTTATTTGAATTAAGTTATTATATCCCTAACTTAAATATATATTTATTTTCCATTTTTAGTTCTTGTGCTTAGGTTAAGAATCACCCCATATACTAAAAGCGGTTGGCCTTAACAAGAATTTATGTAAATCAAATTTTTATCTTAAAATTTGCGAGAAAATTCTTTTTTTTTTTTGGTAGCTCTCAGAGAAAATCTAAATTTTAAAAGCAAATTCTCTATCTGTATTTTTTCGTAAATTTAACAAACATTTATCATAAAATCTCAACTTTTGCAAGATATCTGCCTTTTTTCTATAATAAAAGACATCTTAAAGTTTTGGATGAAAAATTGTAAAGTTTAGAAATTTAAACTGGCTATTTACTAAAAATACAAATGAAGAAGTTTATTTTAAAACTTGAATATTTTCTGGGGGCTGACTAACCAAAACATTGTTTAGAAAAATCTTTTTTTTTTATGAAGTCGTTTCTCTATAGACCAATTTATCCATTATAAATTTGATGTGGGTTTCAGGTCTAACTTTTTATATAAAAAAGAGGTGAAAATCCTATTTACACGCCTTTGCAGTGTTTTAAAAAATTCTATTAAAACATAGTACGAGATACGAATGGGAGGCGACCTTCACCTATAGTATTTAAACAGAGGTATCGCCATAGGCTTGCCTAAGAAAATTAGGTCAAAACCATAATTAATTTAAAAAATATCCTTAAAATTGTTAACACTCCTTATATAATGGCAACTTCTATATTTTTAAATATGTACGTCTCCTAGTTATTAAAATATATATTTTTAAATATTACAGAATGTACAAAAAAATAAAGTTTAAAATTAAAAATTTACCACAGCTTTATTAATAAAAATCGAAAAAAGTACTAATACATTAGTACTATTATGTACAATAAAAAATAAAAATTTACAATATACAGGCTCACTCAGAAATTTTAAAATTACTTTTTTTAATTGGTCATAGCCTAACCTAATTTTTTAGGCAACCCCATTTTACCCCATGGCAATACCTTTGTTTAAATACCATCTTTAATTTAAAACAGTTTTTATCCGGTAAACAGATGGGTGAAGGTCTCTTCCTATTTGAAGACCAACAGTATTTAAAAAAATAGTGTAAAACAAGCCTAACTTTTAGCTCCAGTAATAATTTTATTTTAAATCATCGTTTTTAAGCAAATAAAAAGTTTAGCTTAAATGCATATTTCCTCGTTTAGGCAAAGCGATTTCACAAATCCCAGAATGAAATTATCAATATGTATATCCCGGATATCTCTTTTATATTCCGCGCACAAAGTATAAAATATGAATGAAACTCGACAGCACACATATTATGTCTATTGATCGGCGGGATGTCGTGTTAGGTGAGAGTATTGGCAAATCTATTT
Source organism: Listronotus bonariensis (assembly GCA_014170235.1). Lineage (NCBI taxonomy): Eukaryota > Metazoa > Arthropoda > Insecta > Coleoptera > Curculionidae > Listronotus > Listronotus bonariensis. The sequence continues at coordinate 771 of JACEGR010002720.1, read as the reverse complement.
TCGATAAGCTTTCTCACCGGGTATATGTTTGCCGGTTGGATGCCACATCCACCGGCATTCTACACCACTGAGCAAATAATTGCCTCTCTTTGGAGATTAATAAAGTGCTATGGGGGTTTTTACCCTCCAGGATTTAAATTTAATCCAAAACTCCAAGCTGTTTTATTAAATTTTAATGTATTGAACTTTTAAAAGGATGCCACGCAAAATAATGAAAGTTTTAGTCACTTTACTTAATTAAATAGAGAAGAAAGTTTTTATTTAGCTTAAACAGTTTACAGTGCACTATGGGATAGAAATTAATTTTTTTTGCCAAAATTCTAAAACTTACCAATTTTACCTTAAAATAAGGTGCTGTTAACTGGAAAAAAAATAAATAAAAATATAATGCTATATTACAAATGATTTTTAGGGAACGAAAGCTCATTACATATAATTATAAATTTACAGCCCCCTTATCATCATTATTTTTTTGTACAAAATAAACTAAATAACAGCATGTTTGGGTAATTTGGTAGTTTTCTAATTAGTAAACGGATGATTATATTTTTATATTTATTTATCATATTATATCACCACCAAAAAATCTTTTAAAAAGCATTAAAAAAATACCACATTTGTTATATCTATCTTAATTAGTTTCAAAAATAAGACCATCCAAATCTAAAGAATAATTTTTTAATTATCATTAGAAGCGTAATAAAGTTACATCTTCCCAACTTTCTTTATTTTGTAACGTATAAAATAAATAAAAACACTGTTCTGTTGTGT